>JACDJE010000209.1:214276-291788 GCA_016647715.1 Pavo muticus
AAAAAAAAAAAAAAAAAAAAAGTATGTGTTCAGATCAGCAGCTCTGGTTCATGTCCATCTCTTTACACAGTGATCTTTCTTGCCTAAAAGCATGAAAACAAAGAACTTGCCAATATAAAATGTTTAAAGCTGGTGGAAAACATTTGTTTCCAATATCATTTGTGAAGGGATTTCACTCATCTCCCTCTACAACTAGTTGAGATAAGAAGTAAGATAGTCTTGATGCATTTAAATGGAAGTAAGCAAATAGAGATAATTAACTGAGATAACAGGGTTAACTCTTACAGCAAGAAGCCTATCTTCATGCTGAGCTGATTCACTCGGGTCAGAGGTATGACTTTGCATTTGCAGCTTTGCAGCTCTCAACATATGATGTGATTAAAGCTTTTTTTGATCCAGAATGTTAGAGCAGCAGAATTGCAGTGTCCTCATTCTGTCTCTAAAGGAAGTCACCTAGAAGCATTTTGAGGCTACTTTATCATCCATGCCCTCCTGGATGATCCTACGTAGCAATGTTGGGTTTCAACCCTCCCAGTTCTCCAAGTGCATTACCATCAAGCCTTACATCTATAAACATCTGAAAGGGAGCACTCATGGATTCGATATCTGATTAGCTTTAGCAGATGTGTAACGAACTGGGAAAGGAACAACAGTGATTTTCACTTCCACCGTTCTGCCCACGTCCCTCCCCAGCTGCTTTCTTGCAACTCCCACTGATCTGCATCCTCCTATTGATTTTCACACACTTCTGCCTCCTCCCCTGTGTTGACAGGGACTATTTTGTGCCTGCAATCTGGCCGAGATGCGGGATGCGGGAAAAGGTGACTGATAGCAATGAATGGAAACGTTAAAGGAGACACGAAAGGTAATCCCCTAAACCAATTTCTACTCACCGAGTCTGTCTCAAAATCTAAAAGACAAATGAAACATGTCAGCTTAAAATCTCATTACTTTAAGCCAGTCTTGTGAAGGCTTGATTAATTTTTTTGAATTTGATGTTATCAATACTGTCAGTGCACCAGGAACAGCTCCCAGCTGTTCTTCCCCCTTGTCTTCCCAAAATGAAGGGTGACTCTCAGGGTGTTGGGCGTTGTTGATGTTGTGGATTTTTTCTAAATACAGTGATTTCCCATGTTTACAAGACCAAGAGCTCCCCCACACAGCAAGCACGAGGCTTCACTAACACGTACTGTGTGGTGATGAGGAGAGGAAATCTCAGCACAGTGGCTCTGTTTTGCTGGACAACAAAAGTACTAACAAACTGGACAAAGAGCACAGAAGGATTGAAATAAAAAAAGCCTCTGATTCAAAGCAAATATTTTTATTTAAATTTTGAAATGAATGTACTTCTACTGCATTCCTTCCCTTCTGGGCTCACTTTCCATAAACACTCTAGTGAATGAACTTTATAAACAGGAATACTGCTAAAAACTAATTTTAGAGTCTGAATTTTCAACTGTTCTCCAAAAGTAAAATCCAAACCAAACTTTAATATGAATTTTACACTCAGCAATGCAGTTTGGGCACCTAGCAGTGCTACTGTTGACCCAGGCATAGCAAATGCCATCCCAGAGCCATGCCTGGCAGCCCTGCCAGGGCTCTCTAGCTCTGGTATGTGAAATAAGACTGCTTCAAAGGATGACATGAAATTTATCACACTTTGGTCTTTTTTGTTTTCTTAAAAAAAAACAAAAACAAAAACAAACAAACAAAAAAAAAAACACACACACAAAAAAACCCTGAAATGTACAGGACCAGGCCAGAGACAAAATAAACTCCTGAATAATTATTTAATCCAACAGTATAGCAGCTTCTAGCAAGGGAAAGGGACCAGCAGCTCTTCATCTGCATTATTTTGTCTGATTGCATGCTTAAAAATGTGAAGTTTTTGGTGAGTTGTATAAAGAATTATACTGGACAGCACTGGAAAAACTATCTAACAGGCTGTGCCTCTCTGTGCAGAATTGTTTTTTCCTTAACAAGTTGTTCCCTAAAATGTCATTTCTTTTGTAAAGGAATACAATAGGAGTAAAAAACATGAGTATAAACATGGGAACATAAATGCATCAATGTCAGCAGATAAACATCGATGAATTAATTTGAAAATAATGCAATTTGTCTCTGGTTTCATCATACCACAGAAGTATTCCAGATTGCACAGGTTTGGATTACATTTTTCATTGAAGGTCTGTGATCATGTGAAATGCCTTTTTGCTTTAAGAGCCTTTTCATGTAAGACCAGAAAACCCCATAGCATTTCCAAAAGAAACCATAGGGGTTTGGGGTTTTTTTGTGAATTTATTAAGGAAAGCAATTGGTAAAGGTTCCCCTTTTGAATAACTCCTTTACCGCCTCCGGATTTCCTTCTGATAAATGGAATAACTGACAAAACTCTATTTTCTGATGCTAAAAGTATAGAACTGAAGAAGAGCCAGGAAACCATAAGGAACAATTAGAGCCAGCAGAGAGGAACACCATTTCCATTTGAAATAGCAGGAGGTGGTTTTAGCTAAGCTATCTAGAGAGTCCTGTAACACACTGTCCTTCAAACTGCTCAGTACAAGCAATGCTGCAAAGGCATCGCCATGCTAAGCAATGACTGACCTGCTGTTCAGTGAAATCTCAAAATCTCCTGCTTTCAAGCTATTTGGAGGAATGTGCACACAGGCTTCTGTACATAAAAGGGTCCTTTTGAAAGTATACCTTAGTGCTGACCTATAGCTTTTACTGGATTTTTTTTCTGCAGTTGCTATGGAGTCTTTACTGATTGTACACTGTAAAGTTCGGGTCATCAGAGTTGCTGCCCCACACAGGTCTGCCATCTCAAAGAGCTATTGTACTGAGCTGGCACCTGTGAATGGCAGAGAGAAATGAGATGAAGAGAGATTTATTTCACTGTAGTTTTATTTCTTGTACTTTCTTGCTGAAGCAGTACCTAAACAGCAGAACTTTAACTGGAAGAAAGTGCAGTACCAAAGAACAAAGGTATAAAAATACAAAAGCAATCCTATGCTTTTTATGTTGAGTTCTAGTTCAGTTTAGGAATACAGCAATGTAAATCACTAGCAGTGTACCCTTTCTGATAATGTTAATTATGAAGTAAAATCTCAAACATCTGCAAATTTGTGGGAAATTTGAATCAGAGTCTAAATTGCAGGACATAGGTCACTCCAGTGATGCAGAAATATTTAATATGTAGAAACACATTCCCCTGCGGGATGAACAAAACTGTGTCCAGTTCAAGTCTGATATTCAGGACCACGTACTGAGAAGCTGGGTAAGCTCTACCTTGCCAATATTAAAATTCAAAGAATATTATTTACCTCTCTTTGTGTCCACACCATGCCTTTTCATCCCTAGAAGTGATAAGAAAAAGGGATTAAAGGTCTTAGTGCCCTTCCTTCTTTTTTTGAGGCTCCGAAAATCTCATAATCTAACCAAACTTGTCTTTTACTGAAATTACTAGCCTTCCTTCCATATTTAGAGAGTTTATGCTTGTTTCTTTAATATAGTTCTCTGAGGATCTGCCAACTTCTTAAGCTCCTTTCCCTGAGACTTATTTTTACCATCTGTAATTCTGAATGTGTTTATTTTACAAGTGAAACAAAATTCTTAATTGATCTCAGGAAATGCAATCTTTTAGGCTAACCAAGTCCTCAACTGTTCACATAAGAATATTTGTAGATATGTATCAAAACATCAGCATCAACCATCAAATGCAGGCAAGATATCATGTGTCTGATATTATAGTGAATCCATATTATGTTCCTAACTAAGGCCATGAGTAACATTCACAATAAAACCACAAAGTACAAACACAGATACTTAAATCATGCTCATTGAAAAGTTTGCCAAGGTCCATGAATTTTTTGAACTAACCTGGGCCTATTTTGAAATGAACAGAAGACATGATTTTGTATTGAAACCAGGTGGGACTCAAGGTTTTTGTTATTTGGGGTTCACTTGGAGTTGAAACTTGAAGCTGAAATCAAAGGATGGAACCCAGAAATGATCCAACTGAAGAAAACCATTCTGATGTCGCTAATGAAAAATCAGACATTCTTAATTATTTTTAAGTAAACTAATCAAGGCATGTTTACCATTAAACTGTGAATCATGTTATATGATTACATACATGTTTTTGGGGAGTGCTCTCACCCAAGGCAAATAAGTAACTGAATGTCTCATTCACAAAGAGACTACATCTGTATCAGTGAAGGGTATAAACCCTCCTGCTTATCTGCTGGATGAAGTCAAGACAGACAACTCTAAAAATCCAGAAGTCTGCATTGCCACTGTCAGAGAGAAAGTTTATATGTCTATTCTGATAGAGAAACTGGAGGAATGAAGTTTTTTTACTGTCCTTGGGGATGCTGAGCAAGCACTCATAGTGTTCTAAAAGTAAGAATTGCTGGTGGCCGTAAACCTATGCAAGTGTGACTGTGGGCTTTTAGCAATTATAGGAGGTACATAAACAAAGAGCTGGTTTTGTTCTGTTAGAGACCTTAAAACTTGCAGTTCAGAGCTCTAGATTCTCCTCTAAATGAATTCCCTGTTAAAAAAATGTGGTCTCAGTTTCTCAATCTACAAGATAGCTCACATGATGCAGAGTATAATTTGTAAGGCATTTTGCAAAATAAGCACAGTATAAAAGATAATATAAAATATTAAAAAAAAACTATAGGTGTAAAATTCAAAGTTGCTAAAGTAAATACTTCAACATTGGGTTTGGGGTTTTTGTTGGATAAGAGGTAGAAGAAGAACTCATAAGTAAATATTTCTGCCCTTGATAATCATGTTAGAACAGGTTGTTGCTGTGGTGTTGGCTTTGCTGTTTCTTTTTTTTTTTAAATGAAGTAAAATGTGAACAGATGTGAACAATGAACAATTAACAAGTAAATCAACATCTTCTGAACTAGTTTCATTTGCGAATGCAAACTAGTAAATGAACAAGGAGTCGACAGATGAAAATTTGGAGTTTAAATCTATTTCCACTAGAAATTATGGTGTTGGGTTTTTTTTTTTTTTTTTTTTTTAACAGTTCCTACATTAAAAGAGGAGAACTTTAAATATGCCTTTGAAGAGTGGCTTGCACTTTTACAACACAAGAGAAGGCAAGGCCAAAATAAAGCCCACTAAATTTTCAGTACCATGAAACCCTAAAGCAAAGGCTCTGGGGAGCAGTTCATTGCCATGGAAGCAAACACATGAGAGAAAAGTCTTTGGATCCTTTTCCTACCACACACAGCTAAAGATACATGGACGTAAGAAAGAATTGGATTGACTGACTTTTACAATTTTTTAATTGCATGATTTTAGTGTTTGTGAAAGGCAATGGATTCAGACATCTCTGTTGGCAGAGACTGTGCCAGCCCGATTTTCCCACATTGCCTCCTGGGTAGTTTGCAGGTCCACCTCTCCGGCAGAAGTAAGACAAATTCATTAAATTCATTTCATAAAAACATTCAAAGAAAAACCAGGTGACCTGTGTTCACCTACACATCTCATTCTCTGCAGAGTTTGAGGCAGGCTCAAATAAAAGAGATTCTTTGCCTCCTGGTGTATTTATTTTTCCTTAGATATTAATTTCTGAATCCAAACACCTCCAAAAAAAAAAAAAAAAAAAAANGCCAATATAAAATGTTTAAAGCTGGTGGAAAACATTTGTTTCCAATATCATTTGTGAAGGGATTTCACTCATCTCCCTCTACAACTAGTTGAGATAAGAAGTAAGATAGTCTTGATGCATTTAAATGGAAGTAAGCAAATAGAGATAATTAACTGAGATAACAGGGTTAACTCTTACAGCAAGAAGCCTATCTTCATGCTGAGCTGATTCACTCGGGTCAGAGGTATGACTTTGCATTTGCAGCTTTGCAGCTCTCAACATATGATGTGATTAAAGCTTTTTTTGATCCAGAATGTTAGAGCAGCAGAATTGCAGTGTCCTCATTCTGTCTCTAAAGGAAGTCACCTAGAAGCATTTTGAGGCTACTTTATCATCCATGCCCTCCTGGATGATCCTACGTAGCAATGTTGGGTTTCAACCCTCCCAGTTCTCCAAGTGCATTACCATCAAGCCTTACATCTATAAACATCTGAAAGGGAGCACTCATGGATTCGATATCTGATTAGCTTTAGCAGATGTGTAACGAACTGGGAAAGGAACAACAGTGATTTTCACTTCCACCGTTCTGCCCACGTCCCTCCCCAGCTGCTTTCTTGCAACTCCCACTGATCTGCATCCTCCTATTGATTTTCACACACTTCTGCCTCCTCCCCTGTGTTGACAGGGACTATTTTGTGCCTGCAATCTGGCCGAGATGCGGGATGCGGGAAAAGGTGACTGATAGCAATGAATGGAAACGTTAAAGGAGACACGAAAGGTAATCCCCTAAACCAATTTCTACTCACCGAGTCTGTCTCAAAATCTAAAAGACAAATGAAACATGTCAGCTTAAAATCTCATTACTTTAAGCCAGTCTTGTGAAGGCTTGATTAATTTTTTTGAATTTGATGTTATCAATACTGTCAGTGCACCAGGAACAGCTCCCAGCTGTTCTTCCCCCTTGTCTTCCCAAAATGTAGGGTGACTCTCAGGGTGTTGGGCGTTGTTGATGTTGTGGATTTTTTCTAAATACAGTGATTTCCCATGTTTACAAGACCAAGAGCTCCCCCACACAGCAAGCACGAGGCTTCACTAACACGTACTGTGTGGTGATGAGGAGAGGAAATCTCAGCACAGTGGCTCTGTTTTGCTGGACAACAAAAGTACTAACAAACTGGACAAAGAGCACAGAAGGATTGAAATAAAAAAAGCCTCTGATTCAAAGCAAATATTTTTATTTAAATTTTGAAATGAATGTACTTCTACTGCATTCCTTCCCTTCTGGGCTCACTTTCCATAAACACTCTAGTGAATGAACTTTATAAACAGGAATACTGCTAAAAACTAATTTTAGAGTCTGAATTTTCAACTGTTCTCCAAAAGTAAAATCCAAACCAAACTTTAATATGAATTTTACACTCAGCAATGCAGTTTGGGCACCTAGCAGTGCTACTGTTGACCCAGGCATAGCAAATGCCATCCCAGAGCCATGCCTGGCAGCCCTGCCAGGGCTCTCTAGCTCTGGTATGTGAAATAAGACTGCTTCAAAGGATGACATGAAATTTATCACACTTTGGTCTTTTTTGTTTTCTTAAAAAAAAACAAAAACAAAAACAAACAAACAAAAAAAAAACACACACACAAAAAAACCCTGAAATGTACAGGACCAGGCCAGAGACAAAATAAACTCCTGAATAATTATTTAATCCAACAGTATAGCAGCTTCTAGCAAGGGAAAGGGACCAGCAGCTCTTCATCTGCATTATTTTGTCTGATTGCATGCTTAAAAATGTGAAGTTTTTGGTGAGTTGTATAAAGAATTATACTGGACAGCACTGGAAAAACTATCTAACAGGCTGTGCCTCTCTGTGCAGAATTGTTTTTTCCTTAACAAGTTGTTCCCTAAAATGTCATTTCTTTTGTAAAGGAATACAATAGGAGTAAAAAACATGAGTATAAACATGGGAACATAAATGCATCAATGTCAGCAGATAAACATCAGTAAATACCGTCATATTAATTGTCTGGCTCTAAAGCGAAGTCGCTTTGGCCACCTCTAGCAGAGTGTTGCACCAACTGTTCCCTACTACCAGCAGTGTATATGTGGCCAACTAGTGAAGTTCTGCACTCACCCTCAGTGCTCCCAGATAGCTGGGAAGCAGCAGCTTCTGTTCCATTTCTGGCCCATTTTTAAGAGGAAGGAGAAAAATAAATCTGCTGTAAGGTATAAATACATCAAGCAATACAAAAAATATGAAAGCAACACAGAGGTTTTGCAATGAAACCACAACCGTGAGAAAATCAGAGATAGAGGAAGTGAAATCCCAGTTCTGTTTCCAGCTCACTGTGTGGTCTTGGGCAAGTCATAAAGGGCCATGTTTTGAACATCTCACACTAGGAACCGGCTCCTTACAAAGTGCTTCTGCTTAGCATTGCAATCCACACAACTCACTCTTGAACTATGGAAGCAGCTTGCATGTGGGTGTACTTATGTAGGGTTTTGCAGTCTGCTCCTGGAGCTCTGTTTGACTCCATCTACTCGTATAAAGCAAAGACAAAAGCTCTCACCGCTGTGACAACGATGTTTCTGAGGTTCAGCCTAATAAGCGAATATTTGCATAGCTCTTGGAAAATGTGAAGTGCGAAGTAAGTGTTGTGCAGCTGGAGCAGATGTAGCTTAAAGCTAATCTCCCTGCTTTGGCTTGGCAGGCATTGTGAAGAGCTGTGGAGCAGAGCAGCATGAATGTGAAAGGGGAATGCTAGGATGTCAGGATCCCTCTGGTAGGACCAGAGCCTTTATAAAAGTGCACAACACATCCTATTTTAACTTGTATTCCTGTTTTACTGTTGTGTTATCAAGAACGCAGCCTGCCACAAGCCACAGACATTGCTCTACAAATCTTTTAGTGTGCTGGGAAGTCCCAGAGATATCTGCACACCACAACACCATTATTACATAGTGTGGGTCCAACAGCAGTACATTTCACATATTCCAAATCTTTTCCATACATTTGGCACTGTCATACCTTAGTCCCCTAGATTTTGCTCCACCTTTCTTGTTTCTTTAATACAGTTAATGCTACCCAGCTGTTTGCAGTCAGCTTTAAAAACTGTAACTAAATTAGCATTCCTGCTGAAGCTTATTCCCTGAGTATGTATTCTCTACATTACTGATGTTCTCCATGCATTTCTTGACATTCAAGTATGGCTTCATTTTTATTTGCAGTGTCATATTTCAAAAAATAACATTCATTTGGAAAAAATAAAAAATAAAAACTTTAGAGATGGGTTGGGAGAAAAATCCTGGACCCCATAAGTCCCTGGATGCAGGGGAAGTTTACATCCAGACTAGATTAGAAATGTGCAAGTAACCCTCATCATCAGATTCCCTGTCCTTCTGTTAAACTGTGAGATCTTACAACATGTATGTCCCAGCAATGGTAAATCAAGACTCTCCCAAGTGACAAATTAGGGAGTTAAGTTCAATGATGATTATTTCATACAACAATTCGGTGTTTAAACCCAGGACTGAAATTCTGAATTGTGCATCTTGGAGTTCTAGTAATGCAGTTAGACGTCTTTAAGGCTTGTTTTTCACCTGCACTGTAGAAAACAAGGTAGGGAGAGCCCTTGGGTTCAGGGTGCAGCACCAGCGCTGTGGCTTTCTGCTCCAGGGACAGGGCTTTTAGGGTTTTTATCACTTGAGTTTGCCATTAGGCTCCTCTTGGGTAACTTGGGTTGTTGGTTCAGTTATTTCAGGACTAGGTTCTAAAAAGAATACAGAAATAAAGTAGTACTGCAGTAGCAGAATGTAGGATTTTCCTGGAAACCGGCAAATTAAACAGCATCCCAGTATTTAATGCAGCCCAGCCTGGATTTCCAAATCTATTTCTAAACCTTAAAAATAAATCATTTTTCATTATTCCTCCTCCACAAAATCTTCTGCAAACATCTCTCATTTGACTGTGGCTTATAGTTGGGCAAAAGAAAAAGGAGCCTTATTCCACAGGGTCATTCGCCCATTGGTGCATGGTTAATGTGATTTTTTTTTTCCCTTCCTTTTCTCCTATTATTTGTACAATGCTGATTTCCTCTCCTACTCTGTGTTAAAAACCTCCTCCTGTGGTGAGCACATTCCCCACTCTCCTGGGTTCAGTGAAGTGCGTCAGCCCTGGGCAGCCCCTGGAAGCTCCCAGCCTCAGCCAGAGCTCAGCAGCCTAATGAAGGCAGGGACAGGATGGAATTAAAAGTGCATCTGCACAAATCCAACCAGTCCCCAGCAAGTTCCCGCTGGCTGCCCATGCATTGGCCTCCGATTGAGCAGCACATGTAAGGGGGGTAACAAATGATGGAGAGAGGAGTGTGTGTGTGCCGAGAGTTCACCGTGTGCTGAAGTCATTTGTTCACTCAAGTTTCAAAGGCCTCCTCTGTCATCTGCAGCATTAAGGGTTGGATTACTGATTTAACGGAGCAGTTGCACTATGCAAGGAAGTGGAAAAAATCCACTTCAGCCTTGGCCTGAGGAGGAAAGCCAGGAGCAGCATTACATATTTCTTGTTGCATGTGCCGTGCGCACTTGCAAGGATAGGGATCACTGCTCTTTGCTCTGAGAAATGCTAGTGTCAATCCTGGCATGCTCCTCGATCAGTGCAGAGCCAGCGATTGCAGCAGAGCTCTATGTACCCGCAGCCAGTTCCAGCACAGCCTGCACTCACCAGCCGTCAGCAATCCAGCGCCAGCATCGGGACAGCAGAGCACGTTTGGGTTTCACACTGAATTCCAGGTTTTGCTTAAGTGTTTTAAAGACATTCCCCCTAGGTTTTCAGAGGGAGAAGGGCTGGTTGATTGGATGTGATGCTGCATGTGCTGTGCAGGGAGTGTGTGCTAATTTCATAGGAGGGAGATACTTGGAAAGTAATGGCACTGAGAGAGACCTAATGGATGTTAAATTAGATATGAACTTTCCAACTGCTAAAATGGCAAAAAGCCTCATGCAAGTATGGGATGCATTTACAGACAATTCATGTCACAGTCCAAAAAAAAGGAAATTTTCTTTCTTTAAATGGCAAAGTACCAACAGTGGCATAATACCTCGAATCCTACAGTCGGCACTTGACATTACTGTGTCCGAGGATTTCAGAGAAAATTAACACAAATTAACAAAGGCTGGAGGAATAGTTCTATAAAAAGTGTTAAATGGCTGCGTGTGTATGCAGGAGGATGCAGTCAGTTCACAAACCAGCCCCACAGCATGGTCCAAAGTGATACCAGTACAACTCAGGCTGTCTCATCTCATGTGAGCTGGACCCAACAAAACAAATACATATCCAATCCCAAGGCCAAATGAATCCATTGTTACAAGTCCCCTCCACAAATCTGAGCAGGAATAGAGCTGGTTGAAAAACGAAGGCTTTTCAGCAGAGAGTATTGAGAAAATAGAGCTATTTTTTAAAGTGTTTCCAAGAAACTGTGTTCCATTCTCTTTGTATAGAACTGAAATCCAGAGATTTGCTCTGAAGATAGAGTGCTGAATTCATTGACCACAAATATCTTATGTGTGCAACTTTAATTACAACTTTCCAAAACAAAAAGAAGTGCCTAAAAATTCCAGGAAAATAACCTATTCTTTTCTCTTTTATCACTTTTAAACAGAACACATATCTCAATTTCTTTCTACTGTATGTAGTGCTGTGCTGCAGGGAATCTAAACACTTTGTCACAAATCCTGTCTTCACTTGACTTAAAGGATTAATTAGTGTGGGTTTTTTTTTTTTTTAATATAAACCAGTATTAGCATTATCATAGAATCATAGAATGGTTTGGGTTGGAAGGGACCTTTAAGACTATCTAGTTCCAACCCCCTGCTATAGGCAGGGATGCCTCCCTCTAGACCAGGTTGCTTGCAGCCCCATCCAGCCTGGCCTTGAATGCCTCCAGGAAGGGAGCATCCAGAGCCTCTGGGCAACCTGTGCCAGTGTCTCACCACCCTCACAGTAAAGAATTTCTTCCTAATATCTAGTCTAAATCTACCCTCCTCCAGTTTAAAGACATTTTTCCTCATCCTGTCACTACGTGCTCTTATAAAAAGTCCCTCCCTAGCTTTCCCTGTAGGCCCCTTTCAGGTACTGGATGTAGGTAGTAATTAGTCTAGTATTTCTAGGAAGGATTATGTGCCCCTCACCTCTTTCCTTGTGTCTATCCCTTTGACAATGAAAAATGACAGAGGGCTATTTCCATCACTTTGTATCCCAGCTAGGAGAATTCTAGTAGAAACACAAAATAAATGCCTCTCTGTTATTATTTTGTACTTAAAGAAGACTGTTAAAGCACAGGCAAATAAAATGCAAAAGGTGTTTTGGAGGCAAGGACATTCAACTTAAAACTATTTCTGTACTTAGTATTTCCCTCCAAAATTAAAAGGCTATGACGTGCATTCTGATGACAGTTACACTTGACCTACTAATTATGAAAGTTATCACAGGATATGTTGCTCACTAATAGGAAATAATAAATAACTGTATCAACGCAAAACTGTTTCCTGTACTGTTAATTGCACAAGAGAAACTCTTTCCAGTTAAAGGAAATGATCTATTCAAAGAGCATTAACATTTCTGGCCTAATTGATAACATGATTAACTGAATAGGATCAGGAAAGGAAGTCCTTTTACCTTGGAGGGGTGGGGAAACAGGCTGTAGAGGTGCTTCTGAGGTGGTGTTCTCACACTACAGGCAACCAAATACAATGAGTAGGATTTCCTCAGTGACCTAGCAGAGGTCTTCCTGTACAAACTGTGGATTTTCTGACATGGAAGTATGGATAAAAATGAAAATGTACAGAAAAACTTCATGAATGGGAATCACCGTGGAATTGGTATGCAATATCTGTAAAACCCATGAGTAGAATAAGTATATTTTGAGGAGATAATTTAAAAGAAGATGACCCTCTGGATAGAAATTAGCTGTGGATGAAAACATATACAGTTGCTGGTATAGCAAAGAACAGAAATTGGCGTAACTTTTTCTGCTCAAACAAAACTTCCAGAGGCTTGGAGTAGCTGAGCTGTCAAATTCCCCGGGGCTGTAGAGTGTGGAAGGAAATGGCCAAGAAGATCTGCCAAGGAATGAATCCATCACTATTGCCCATTCCCCATACTCCCTGTTCTCACATCACAAGTCATTGGAGAATGGCTTGCTGTACATTTTATTTCAACCAGTTCCCATGTGAGGGGATAAAATGATCTGGTTTTCCAGTGATGCTTCCAGGTTTTTGGGGGAGTTGTACTGAAATCAGGATATTGTCCTGCAGAGTTTGGGAAGGAGGCTGGAAGGAAGAGAATAAAGGATAAGCTCCCGCCAACCAAAAATGTGGGCCTCCAACTCGTTATTTCCTACGTTTCTTTCTTCATTGTTCATCCAATCTATCATCTCACTGTGTCATCTTGTGACACATTTCACATCCCATCCCTTCCAGATCTAAACTTTTTTTCACCCTTCTTCTATTACTTTCTCTCCTGTCTTTCTTCCAGCAAATAGCCACCCTAGATGGGCTGAGCATATGCACTCACACTGCGTGTCCTTAGAAAGTCTTACAGAGTTGGCTTCTAAACTCTGATCGCTCTCCCAGTTCAGGACTGATGTTGAAAGACTTGCATAAGTACATACCCTGTATCTGTTCCCCTGCTCTGTGCTTCATCCTGGTGTAAATTAGGGAAAGTTCTACTAACATCAGCTATGTTACTCTGGTAGAAAATGAAACGGGTGGCTGGAGAATCAGATCTATCTACTTTATCCTTTCCAAATTAAATGATGTAATTTGTTTGCCGTCTTAAAATGAAATGGTCTTTCAAAGGTGTTTTTTTTCCATTGGATATCGCATGAGCCTTCCATTAATAATAACAATAGTTACATGAGCAGACTAATTAAAGCACATAGTCTCCTTAGGTTTCTATTACTGCTCTCAGCGTTCAATGTTGAAAGAAACGTGAATAGCAGGAAAATAACCCAAAATATTACTTCACAAAGATTGATTCAAGATGCTGCTAGGAAGATACTGCACCGTATGGAAAATGTAACTGAATAACTGACAATTTTGTTTAGTTTAAACAAGGGTAGGTAAGATCTGATAATGCATGGGATCATTTTGGCACATAGTACAGCTCTCCCAGACCCATTGCATTATGCCTATCATCGAGTTAGTTCATCTAACAGCGCAAAGTGGAACACCCTGACCCTTCTTATCCCTGTTAATCACTTTTAAGTAAATAATACCCCTTTGGAGAATAGTGATTCATATTCTGCAAACAAAGATACAGTCAAGCTGTGAACTGGTCTTCCTGCAATGACAGGTAAAGTCAGGGAGCAAAGATAAGGAAGGATTTTGTCAGACTATTATCATTGCTTCACTTTTAATTGCCTATAAAACTTTTTTAAAGCAGCAGGACTGCATCGAAGAACACAGTCCTTTCTGTTTTCTTTCAAACCAGCTTCTAAACAGCTGTTCTGTTTCTCTCCCATCATCACCTATTTAAGATAAGGGATCCTTAGGAGCCATTTCCTCTGTGAGCAGCTAAGAAAGGTTGTATATCTCTAAAATGTCCCATGCTATTTCCTTTAGATTAAAAAAAAAATCACTACAATTCCTTGTTTCCTGAAACACTGTTATAGCCCTGGTCACACAGGGCAAAAGCTGAACAAGATGTTGAAGACCTTGCAGTTCAAGCATTTGCATTTCCACTTCTCTTTCTGCTTTCCTTCCCCAAGATCCAACCCTGCTCGATATTCATGCACCCCTATGTCATCCTAGCTTGCAATAGGTGGATCCAGACTTTTGCTGAACTGCTCCTCAAATGGTTTTGGAGAGGTGGGTAAAAAACTGTTCTGATTTTTCACTGGAATAAGAAGCTGAGGTGTGTTCCTTATTGTCTCATTAAGCTGGAGTTGTAGAAATCACTCACGGACCCAAAAATGTTGATTGTCCACACCACACCAAAAAACTGTGAGCTATGTTAATCAAGATGTTATGCAGTGTGTGACTAACTGGAGTCAAATCCTCAGATCAGGACAGCAGTGTTTGAACACCATGCTTCCAGGGCTGTTGACCCTAGTTTCTTTGTAATGGCAGCTTGCGAGCCTCTATGCCTCACTCCTCATTACTGCATACATGTGCCCTCAGCTGTATACAGAGGCTGTGAGCTCTCCTTGAGGGATATATGATGAAAATTATGCTGCTACTGTGGTTTCTAGCAATGTCTGTTCACAATGTGGATAAAAAGCCAAGATTCCACTCCACAAAATGTTTGAGACATTTATCCAAGTTGCTCAGAAAATGGAGTAACTTTGTTCACAGAAAGATGGATGATGTGTGAGAGACAGGTACTTTTCAATGGACAGGTCAGGAAGCTCCATTTTATAAGTTAGACAAATACATTAAATGTTTAATTTCTCAATCCATTAAAAGAAAACACATTAACACATTATGATGTGACCAGTGACGGAACATGCTTTGTCATGTTATTCATGAGATCCTGTGAGTAAAATCTGTGCTGGCTGTGGATCTGATTTTGCTTTGACTCACTCTCCCACATTTTGCTCAGGCTGTAGAGGAAAGTGGGATGATATTTGACTTACCTTCACAATGAGTAGGTTCAATACAAGACATCTAACATGTTTGCATGGGTTTATTTCACCATTTCCCTAAATAACACTGCCAGTTTTTGTCAGAGATTACATCTAGCAAGTCTGCTTGGCAGAGAACAAGGAGTCAAATGTTCATCTGGTGTAAATCAACTGTACCCCACTGATACCCATAAAACCAGTAGAGCTACCCTGGTTTACACCAGCTATCTGGGTTCAGGGTTTGTGTTGAACCATGTAAAGTTTTTTGAGGTTTTTCCAGTTGCCGTGAATACATTTATCTTCAACACCTCAGTCAGAGAGCGCTGATAATCTGTAGAAGTAGAGTTTGAATGCTTTATTTACTGAGGAACTGATGTAGAGTACGAGTGTGCCTTTTGTAAGGTCTGGGAAACATATGAAAGCTGCTTTGGCAGAGACCCAGTTCTTTGGTAAGTATCTAATCTGAATGAAAATCTTCTCCGTAAGACACATTCTTCTTCTATGGAAGTCTTCTGCAGATGCTCATATTCTCTTCTTTTAAAAAAAAATCTCTTTATTTGTCCTGATATCCCTAGAACTGTCCCACGAGCTTCTCTACTTAAAAAAAAGAAATATCTCAACTATTGAAAAACTTTTACCTTGCTACTTTATTTTATGTACTTTAAGCATTTTTCAAGTTTACATGAAGCTTGAAATAGGCATGATTTTGTTGATTGTAGTATAGAGGGAAGAAAACATAGAAGAACCAAAATCTTGTTTTTCCTGAATGAAAAATTTTATTAGCCAGTAAAGATTTCTGATAGTCCTTAGAAACAGAAGTTCAGCATGACTCTATATCCCAATGTAGAGAAAAAGTGAGAAGTCTAGGAGGACTTCAAAACATGACTTTGTCTTGGGCTTTCTGTGAGTTTCCACAAGAAAGCTTCACAACAAACACCCACATGGCAAATACTTAATTCACAACATAGTGTGAAACTGAATAAATTTCACTTTAATTAGCTAGCTAAATTATGGAATACTTTGTGGGTTCTACTTATTTTTATGTAAATAAAATAGAAAAGAGCATACTCAGTACTCTGCTGCTTGACACCATCACCATGCTAAAAGAATTTTTTTAATATCTTTGGAACAACTTTTCTTGTGTGTTTGTATCTCCTCACATACAGTCCTCTTCTATCTTTTGGAATTAGAATTTAAAAAAAAAATCAATACTTTTATAGAGACGTGAAACATTTCAGTTCCAAAAAGATGTCGTAAATAGTTTAGTGTCTGAGCTTAAAAAATAACAAAATAATATGCTTCTGAAGTTTTTGATCTTATTGAGAGCTTTGAAATTTTCTGTGTGGTGAATTCATTAAAAAGATGCAAAATATAAGCTCAAGATCTCAGTTTTATTTGGTGCTACAGAAGCCTTCCATTCTAGGAAGAAATGCATCACTAAATGAGTGTGCATATCAAACACCAGCCCAAATAATGCCACGCTTATTGTAATTTCTTGAATACTGCATAGTTAACATTCAAATCGTGATCCAATGAAAACAATTTTTTTAGAGATTTTACTTTTTTTTTCCCCAGGCTTTGTTTATGGCAATCAGGTTATGCAATATATAATTCAGAATTTCCACCAAACAGAACCAGCAAATGTGATGCAAATTAAGGGTGCGCAAACCCATTCAGACACAGGATAAACATACCTGAATCTCAAATGAGAATTTACTCTAAGGTGCTCAAAATGTGCTTTCATATTTGGAATGTTTATTCTTTCACTTTCAGTCACTTTTGTGTTTCTTTATTCTGAAACAGCCATCAAGACAATAGAACAAATGTTGCAATGCATGCTTTCTTAGAAGACTCTTTTCATCTGTCTTTTTTCATAACTAATAACTTTGGTTCTGTCAGCAGTGCCAGCCTCACTCCAGTATTCATTTCTCTCTCCCATTTAATACTTTATTTTTCATTATCCCTGTTTCCATACACTCAGCCCCCAAACTTTGTTAATTTACATCATCTTGAGATTCAGGGAGCTGGGAATTATACATATTCCTTGCATTCTTTGAAAAATTTTGAACACATCTGTCCAACTCTAATCCCAAATGTTTTCTCCTATTTTATTTCACTGAGACCATTAACTGCAGCTCATGAGTGCCTTTTCCTATTTCACAGAGTGTTAAGTGATATTCACAATGTGATATCTACCACACACGTTTCATTTTTTTATTCCATTATCTCCCTAAAGGAAAAAATGTAGGAAAAGTACTTTGTTCATTTGTTTGCTTAATATAATGATGTATTTAAAGTGAATGGTATGCTTTTACATTTTAGGAGGTAATAATTTATTTTGTTCTTCAGCTGGAAAATCTGAGCACTTCTGATGCTTGGGGTATTATGTGATACCATACATTATAATGAAGCTTTATCTGTGGTGCTGACCTAAGTGTGCAAAGGAGATAGCAGTGGAACTCAAGTCCTGGAAACTCCTGGTAGAACAACTGAGAGCCAACATTCAGAATCCTACAAAATCTGATCTGCTGCTATGGTATGATGAAACATACCACGTCTCATGCTACTTTCATGTCAACATTCATCAAGTGCCTCAACATAGATTAGTCAACAAACAGTATCTTATTTCTGCCGCTTGAGATCACCATGTATAAAAATAGACCAGAAATAATGAATGTATGTGATGCCTTATCTCTGGGAGAGAGGTAATATGTAGTACTTGAAGAAATTGTAGCTTTCATGAATATTGGTTCAAATGTACAAACATGGATCGTCCCAAGCTCTGCAAATGCTTGAGAGGATCAATAGTGTCCATTATGTAAAAGTACCCAAGAAAAAGGAGAACAAATGAAGAGTAGAAAGAATAGAGAGAATGAATGACCTATCCTTCTTACTCCCACCACCCTGAAAACTTCATGGTGTGAGTGAGGGGAAGGCAACTGTCTCCTAGACTATATCCAGACCAAATTTTTAAATTTTGCCCACAAAGTCTGGCTTCCTTTTGTCCTAATACTAGGAAGTTTAGTGAGATTGAATGGCACTTGGTATAATAACTCAATCATCCAACTCTTAAAATATTTTTTACAGCTTTCATTAAACAAGCTGACTGTATAAAGGAATTATTACAGAAGTTAAAATTTCATGAAACCTTTTGAAAATCTTCCTTCTGTCTTCATGGAGGAGCTCCATAACCAGAATTGAAAAAATGGTTTGAGAATATTTCATTCTCTCTACCTGAAAAGAATCACAGCAAACAAAGACGCACCTCAGTATCAAACCCAGACTAACCCTGAGGCAGTGTTCACTCAGTTTAGGTAAATATTCAGCATTCGTGGAAACAAAACACATGGAGAATATCAAAGGTCAAGCTACCAAAATATTTGCAGCTCAGATTCATGGTGGGTAACTCTATGGGCACTATCTCATTTCTCCTTACATGTACAGAACTGCAGATGCAGTAGTTTTTCCTTTCCAGGAAGAGCTCTTTTCATCTGATTCCAGCTCTGTTGATTGGTGGGCCCCAAAGGGACAGAGCAGAAGTTATACCACATATGAACAGATGAAATGGGTTAACTGCTTCAAAGTAGAGGACTTAGCGTTAGTCAAGTTTGGGGAGGGGGCATGTGGGGAAGAACTGCACTTGCAGGCAGTGGGGAGCTTGAAAGCATTACCTGAGAAATATAAGTTTCTTTGTAGAAAATCAAAATCATCCTTCCTATCCCAAGCAGCCAGCACACACACCCAATGCAGAACAGCCATGTGTTCAGGTGCCCGGGACCAAAGTAATCACTCAGGATCACAGCTCTGTGAAAAACCCTGATTGCCACAAACCTGGCAAAAAAGCACAATTTAACACTTTTGCAATACAGCAAGGCATTTTTCATCCTTACCTCAAATATTCTGGTAAAAATGAAAGTTAATTTTTCTTCACTAGCATTAAGCCCAGGTACAATACAAATTCATAATTCAGTAGGAAGGAAGTGGACTTTCATTTGCTTGGAAATTCTATTGATTTGAAAGGAAAAAGCCTTCAAAACTCATGTGAAATACAAATTTCAAAAATGTTTGAAGTCATATGCAACATATTATTTAGATAAAAATTCTGGTTAAAAGTTCACCACGTTTAACTTTTTGGTGTTAATATAAATAGCAAAAAAATTATTTCAGCAGTAGAAGTTTTCACCATTACTGAAAGGCTTTATTTAGTTCTTTTCAGAAAAAAAAAAATGTGACAATTCAAGTCTAAACATATTTAGCTTTCCATGAAAATGACATTCTTCTCTTAAGATTCATTTTGTCAAAAATTCTTATTAATAACAATTCCCAAAAGATGTATCTGTTTTTTTTTTTTTTCTGAGCAAAAAGGTAAGGTATTCAACCATGCCAGGCATAGTTTCTGTATTTCTGGACTACAGCAAAGCACTTTGGCTTCTTATGTGCTGAGTGATACATTAATTATATTTAAATTTAGTCTGATCTGGTTAACGTATTCGCACTATTTCATTCCCAATCTTCCTTCACAACTGATAAGTGTATTTTTTATTGTTAACACCTGTAGCATCTAGCCAATTATTTTGCTCATTTTCTCACTACAGTGAGAAAATTATTTCCACTTCTGTAAATTAATAGGCTTTCTATTAGCAGTTATAACAGTGTATTTCCAACATACATTATCTTAAGAGTAAGTGCCTTTTCACAATCATTTCTGCAGAACATGATCCAGAATCATAGAATGGCTTAGGTTGGAGGGGACCTTAAAGATCATTTAGTCCAACCACCCAGCCGTGGGCAGGACTACTCCCCACCATCTCAGGCTGTCCAGGGCTCTATCCATCCTGGCCTTGAGTGCCTCCAGGGATGGGGCACCCACAACTTCTCTGGGCAATTGTGCTAGTGCCTCACCACTCTGAGTAAATAATTTCTTCCTTACATCTAACCTTCAACTTACTTTAAGATATTCCCCCTTATTCTGTCACTATCTGTCTGTGTAAGAAGTCAATCTCCTTCCTGTTTATAAGTCCCCCTCAAGTATTGCTGCAGTGAGGCGTCCCCTGAGCCTTCTCTTCTCCAGGCCAAACAAGCACAGCTCCCTCAGCCTTTCTACATAGTAGAGGTTCTCCAGCTCTCTGATCATTTTTGTGGCCCACCTCTGGACCTGCTCAACTGGTCTATGTCTTTCTTTTGCTGGAGGCCCCAGGCCTGGGTGCAGTACTCCAGATGGGGTCTCATAAGGGCAGAACAGAGAGGCACAATCCCCTCCCTTTCTCTGCTGTCACCCCTCTTCTGATGCAGCCAAAGGGTACTGTTGGCCTTTCAGTCTGCAGTGCACACTGCTGGCTTATGTCCAGTTTTTATTCCATCAGGACCCTCAAGTCCTTCGCCACAGGGCTGCTCTCAATGAGCTCTTCTCCCAGTCTGTACTCATATCTGGGATTGCCCCAACCTAAGTACAACACCTTGCACTTGGCCCTGTTAAACCTCATTAGATTCTCACATGCCCGCTTTTTGAATGTGTCCAGGTTTCCCCAGACAGCATCCCTCCCTTCTTTTGTGTCAGCTGCACCACTTAGCTTGGTATAATCAGCATACTTGCTGAAGGTACGCTCAGTCAATGTCTATGTCATTGATAAAGTTGCCAAAGAGTACTGGTCCCAAGATGAACCCCTGAGGGACACCACTCATGAAGGACCTGCACCTGGACACAGAGCCACTGGCCAGAGCGTTGTGGCCATTCAACCAATTATTTATCCACTAAACAGTCCACCATTCAAACCCATATCTCTGCAATTTAGAGATAAGAATGTGGTGGGGGACTGTATCAAATGTCTTGCACAAGTCCAGTTGGATGATACCAGTTTCCTTTCCTTTGTCCACCGATGTCATCACTCTATCATAGAAGGCCACCAGATTTGTGTACTTTAACTCCAATTTGAGGAAATATCAGTACATTTCTAAATAACTTATTCTACATTTTAATCTGGTATCTTCACTATTTTATCATCATGCAGAACCTGTTAACTTGCATTTGATTAATGCCTGTCATTCATACTGGCATGAAAAATAAACCACCTCCCTATTGGTAGTTTGAAAAACTATGTTCTTCACTGTTAAATTTGTGCATTTAGGGATAATAATGTTGTTTATGCTTATTCAGAATACTTATTTCTCTTTTTCACATATGGTGTGCTTTTATTGCCAGAAAATGTCATATAAGCCAAATTCAGTGCTGTGTTTTGTGCTTTACTGTGAAAGCTCCATTAATGGCAGTGGTCTGTGAAGGGTTTTTTTTATTTTGTTTATATGTTGCTGGTGTAAATTGTTTTTTGTGCATTCTGATAAAATTATGGTTTGGAGTGTAATACATGAAAATAAATAGCTGAGCAGTATTTATAAAAAATAAGATAAAAGTCACATCTTTGAAAAGGGGGAGGAAGTAGAAATTCTGACAAATATTTCATGACTATTTTTTGAGAACAGTTGGTTTAAATTTCCAAATAACTTTTGTTTCAAAGGGACAGTATCAAAACACATGCAAAAAATAAAATTCTAAATAAGGCACAATAAATTATTTCACTGCTTAGGTATTGGATTTCAAAGGGAGAAGAGAGTATGCACAAGGATATGAGAGTGGACTATATTGTATCTTAGGGAATTGCTGTCAAATATTGATGAAAATAGAGAGACTGTCAGAGATCAGATAAAAGAAAGAAATGATTACATTTGGAAGAACAATGTGAAATGTGTGGCCAACAGAGATTTCAAACGTAAGCTAATAGCAATCCACCAAAGAACAAAGCTGGAGGAAGTCCCACATATTCAATCGCATTTACAGTCAGTTAGCATATGTTAAAATGTTATGGTGCATTTTTTCTCATTTGGAACTCACAAAGTACTCGGTTCAGTAGATTTGACTATGGCACATAGTTACAGTATATTGCCAGGCATCAGAAAGTTGGAAGAAAAAGTGACAAACACTGTTTATGTCATTTTGTTATAATACTGCTTTTCAAAATATTAACACAACTTTTGGCCTTTCCAGAATTTAACCAAGTTATGAAAAGAAAAAGCTTACTGCTTTTATACACTACATATGCTCTCATGAAGAAGTTCTGGTCCTTCAGATGTTATTTTCATGAGTATCATGGTACCTGGACATAGGACACACAGTGTTGTTTTGAAATGCTTAGTTGCAGTAAAAAACTAAAAGCCATGGCAGAAAGGTCTGTTAACACAGTGCTTTTTATGGAGTGACCCCTCCTTTCCAGAAGAGTATTTTAAACAAAATCTCTAAACCACAAATTTCCACACTTTGCTGCAAACAGCAAAGATTTCAACAACTGGCAAATCAGCGTTTTCTAGGCCTCCATAAAGATTTATTTGCCAAGTTTTTAAGTTTATATATAGAACTACAAAATCTTTAATCTTTAAATGTAGTAGAGCAGGAGTATAGATTCTCTACACATAGACAGACCTGGGCAGTGTTACAAGTTCACTTAAAAGTACAATAGTCTTTTTTTGTAACAGCACAGCACTGCAGGTTTTACATAGCTTCAAATATTTCAAGACAATTTTACACATAGATTCTTAGATATGTTTAGTTTTGTTTAAAAGGGCAATGAACTTTGTGTCTTGTGTTCAGATGTTTGTTACATTGCTTGTAAATCTTGAGCAACTCTGTGGATTTCAGTGCAGTTATTGTATACATAAGTGTTGTAACTGAAATCAGTGTGGTCTTCTATTCATCTTGGAGAGAGATTACAACCCATCCTTTCATTTTTGCAGCTCTTAGATCAAAATTTGTATTTGGAACCTCTGTACATGGGCACTGCAAAGCTGACTACTCCCCTGGATTGAAGATGAGATGGGATTCTTCATTCCGCTCCTTTGGGTTTGAATCTGGAGTTTCATTTTTCATCTTATCTTTTCTGCAGTAAAAATGTAAAGAGAGAATAAAGGTATCACATTATAGAAACTGTCATCATCACATTGCCCTTTTCCCTGTATTTCTCCCATGTTCTTCTAAATGTAATCTTTCCCTTTTATATCACAGGGATGTTTCACTCGCATGTGCTTCAAAGCCTGGCTCAAGCTGAGTAAATCTCTAAGGAAATGCAAGACAAAATAAAGACATGGCCCCCAAGGGGAAATTCTTTGACTGCTGCATTTGGATTTGAAAAAGGCATGATAACATCATCCAAAAGATTCAGCACTGACGATATTTGCCATGTGATCTTTATCAACAATTGTATCATAAATACACAGATACAGACCTAATTAGAGTAAAAATGTTTCTCAGCCACGCTCCTCACTACTGCTAGAAGTGAAAAAAACAGCCAATAGTGTGTATCAAAATCACCCTTTGATCAGGAGAACTGCAATCTGCATCTGCAAACATAACAAGAATCTGGATTTTAGAGGAAAAACAAGTCTCTTAATTTCTAATAACTCTAATTCACCAAAGGTGAATAGGAGGGCTTTGATTCCCAGCACCAAATGACATAAATCTATGCTAGGTGGTGCCAAGATCCAAATGGAAAACAGTAACATCCCAACTTGTAGCCATCTGTATCAGTTATGGAAAGTAACCTCTCATAGGTTAGAGAGAGGATGAACTTGGAGAAAACAGTAGTTCCCATGAAGTTTTTATACAGGGAACTTCAGCTAGACTTGGAGTTATTCTGCAAATCACTGCTTTAATAAAACTCATTTTGTTTACCAAGTTTGGTCTCCTCTCAGGTTTCAGCCTCACATGAAGTATCTCAAATTCAACATGTAAATACAATTAAAGTCATGACACAAATGCACCGATGCCAACAGGTTTTAAAGGAAGGCATACGGTTCCCTGTTTTGAATGATGTTTCCCTGGTTTGCACAGCATTTATAAAGTTATTTTGTTATCTTTTAAAGTGTAATTTCTTATTTTATCTGTGTGACAGTAAACTGAAAAAAAGGATCTGCTATTGAAGCTTATAAAAGACCTAGTTTTCACTGGAGAAGCTGGTGATGTGATCATTTACTGATTTCATTTGGGCTGCATACATATAACAAAAAGCAGAATTCAACAATCTGTCCCTTGCAGTGAGAGTGTGCAGACATACCAAATGTCATAAATGTTCCCAGCTGGAATTGAGACCTATATTTTTCTCATAAGGACAGCACATAACTTGGGAAGTTTGTCCTTAGCTCAGAGCTGGGTGGCCTAATTCCCTGTTTTAGGTTTCAGACCAAAATCAATGTGTACATCTGGGTCGTAAGTGCTGAGAAATTTTGGCTCGTAGTGGGAAAGATTACAACTAGACCAGTATTAGTAGTATAGGAGGAGCTGACAGCCTTGTGCACTCCCACAGAGAGATTCTTGGACCATTCCTAAGAGAAAAGGTTTTCAGCAGGCAGTCTTGCCAGCAAAGAAGAGAAGATGGGCAAGATGACTACAAGCTTTTGCAAATATGATTTCGCTTGCAGCCATACTGCTTTACTGAACACTTCAAAACTCACCTAAATGAAAGATGAGGAGATTCAAATGCATGTTTCTGGTTTAGACTGCCTCTGCATGAGGGAATTTCGATTGATATTAAATTATTGTCTAAACAGCCATGTCAGAAGTTGCCAGAGAAAATGCAAAGTGCCCTTTCCTTGACTGTGTTCTAGCTAGGGGAAAATGCAAAGCTCATGAACTGCCAGAACTACTCCTTTCCTCCAGGCCAGTGAGCAATTTTTGGCTATCAGGGATGTGGGGTAACCTTCCAGACTCCTCATGAAGGAAGCAACAACAGTGTAGTTTCTGGTTAGAAGTGCAGAGGCTGGGAGGTGTGACACTGAAGAGTGGCAAGCAAAAAGATTCTAAGCACTGGTAGTTCATGTTTGTGGAATATTGGTTTAGCATAAAGTCAGTAGTATGTATACTTAGAGAACTGGTGAAATGTCTCCACTTCATGTAGTATAGAAGGTTCGGGATTGCAAAGTGGTCCATTTTGTCAAAGCAAGGAATTATGTGTCTCTCTGAAAGGCAGAGACTGCTGGAGAAAAGTCTCATACACAAGGAGGCATTAGATCTGGTCTTGACACACAGCAGTCAAATGGAGTTTGGGCATGTTGTTGACCTTCTTCCTTGGTCACATTTAACCAGAAAGGTTTCAGTTTCCCTTAAGTTTCATCAATCACAGACAGTGAATATCTTTTCATTACATTTGAAAACCTGAGCAGTTCAGGGTCACCTCATGTCTGTAGATCATACGGTGTAGAAATTAACCAGTTTGAGACAGCAATGAAGCAGCAGTTGTAGAACATACCACTTGATGATCCAGCTACAGCACACATACCACCTCGGTGTGTGCTCAGATTTGCCTGAAGAGGACTAGGCTGTTTGCATCACGCAAAGAAAGCTGAACTGTCTTTCCCCTTGCTCAGAGGACTTTAGGCAAGAATAATATATTGTCACTCAACGCTCCTTAGTGTGATTCCACATTATCTCCTCTTGAATAAGACTGCACAATTTGGTCCCTCTCTCTGAACTGCAGAGATTACCAATGAAAACACAAGTTGTTGTGGAAGTTGTTTGATAAGATTTTGTTTACATACTAGCAGCAGTTTCTCAGAATTTTAAATAAAATTAAATAACACATTAATTTTTCTGCCAATATCTGAGTTCCAGTGCTAGTCAGTCTTCAACTTTGACAGCAGCAAATCCAGCTTAAATAGAAAATACCATTAACTTTAAGTAATTTACACAATAGTTACATTACCCAGATGAGTATTTCTTCCAAAAGAAGGTCACAAATGCATTTGTGACTCTTTATTGTTTGCAGTAAATTGGGAAGCTCATCTGCACGCAATAATATTGGAAGAGATTTGCAAAGCATTATTAAAAAGACACTATGTCAAAAGACTGTTCCATAAAAAAAAATGTACTAAAACCTTCAGCATTAATTGAATCATGCTTGTGTTTTGGCACTGCTGGAAACCTGGCTCGTCTGTAACTCTGGTGATTCATTAGTGCTAATTAATGCTTTTTCCAGGCTAGTAACAAACTAAAGAGAGACTGTTTTTCTCTACTGATCATTCCACAGTTACAGTAATGATTTGATTTATGTATCAGCCACTTAATGCTCTGTTTCATTCATTCCTAAACCAGTTTCAAAGGGATGGAGAGTGCTCACACTTGAGTTTAAAACAAGCAAACAAACCATTGTGTTTTCTCTCAATACTGCTAAGCAACAACACTGGTTTTCCTAGGGCTTCCTGCCCAACCTGCGCTGGCTCCTCTCCCCCAGGGCTCAGACAACATCCTTTCTCTTCCCATTCCGAAGTGGCTGGGCTGGGCTGGCAGTGGGTGCAGTGCTACCAGCTGTGGGCAGCCAGCTGGCCAGGGTCCTTTCTGTCCCCTGCTCACTCCTCTGGTCTTCACTGCGGATTTTCCCAAAAATGCCTCACAGCTTCGTGCAGGCAGTTCAAGCCGAGGGCACAATTGTATCTTCAGACCTACACCGTGGACCTGAACTTCAATATTATTCTGCTCTAGGATCTACAGGGTAGATTTCGGCTCCAATATTTTGCTCTCTCTACAGGCACAAAAATGTGTGTGCCAGCAATAGCATAAAAAGTGTAAATGCTGCAAAAATATGTTACCATTTCCTCTCACTCCGCTGCCCAGTTTAGAAATTTGGCTGCAGGCATTCACTGCAGTTTGGAATTTTCTTTTAATATCGTTTTTCTGTAACTGTTTTCTTTTACATTTTTGAAACATTTTTAGTGCTCAGGAAATGTCTTAGAAGGGGAGCCTGGAAACAGAAGCACTTTGCTTAAACATAGATCAAGAATAAGGTGAGCAGTGCCCCATTCTGCCAAAGAACTTCAGTCAAGGGTGATCTTCTCAGTGGCTGAGAAAATATTTCGAGCTTCATGCACATTCAGTTCTTGGCCACTTTTGGCTGAGCAGTGACAATTCGAGTGTTGTGAATCTCTTTCCATAAAGTACAAGACTGACATCACAAATGCGTTTCCCATATGACAGCAAAGAGTTTCCAGATGGAAACAAGTTTCTAACTCTGTTGAATGACCATGAACTGTAGCAGGGACAGAGAGGTTTCTGAGTCAGATAAAACTGCTATTGTAAAATAATAATAAGAACAACAACATCAATAAAATACCTGGCTGAGAAAACATGAGAGAAGAAAGGGGAAAGTCATGTTAGTTTTATAGGGACTGCTCACTATACAACGGGTATAGGATCAGACAGATTGCTTTTGATAGAAACAGTAAACCACTGTGGTCTTGTGAGAAAGGTGGAGTACATTTAAGATGATATATGAGATCACTTAGAAAACCATTTGTACTCTCTGTCTTTTAGATTTGTTAATGATAAAAATACCAGCTCCTAACACATTGTCTGCATATGCTGACTAACAATAAAATATTGCTTTTTAAATTCCAAATTAATGTCATTTGCAAGTATAAGACTTTTGAATTTCATGCAGCTTAAAATCCAACAAGAGAGAAAAATGGGGAATTAGAGATTGGTTTGCAGTTACAAGGCTACAGCCTCACTGGGATCACAGAGGTGTAGTGGGACAGCTCTCATGACTGGAATGCTGCACTGGCCAGATGCAAGCTCTTTAGGATGCGTAGGTGGGATGGAGAGAAAGGGATGTCACCCTTTACACAATAGAGCAATAGGAAAAGCATGGATATCTGTCTAGGGAGGGATGGTATGTCAGATAAGGGTTTATAGGTCAAGATTAGCAGGCCGAACAAGGTGGGTGATGTTGTGGTGGGTATCTTCCACAGTCTGCCTGGCCAGAAAGAAGTAGGCAAGGCTTTCTTCTGAAAACTGAAAGAAGCCAAGAAGCCTCATGTTGACAGGCCCTGGTCTGTAAGGAGACTTCAACCACCCTGAAATCTGTTGGAAGAACAACACAGCAAGGCACAAGCAGTCCAGGTTTCTGGGGTTCACTGATGACAACTTTCTCATACAGAGGATTAAGGAGCAGATGATAGGAAGCACCCCTCTGGATCTCAGAATAGTCATGGATGTGACGGCTGGGAACATCCTTGGCTGCAGTGACCTCGAGATGGAAGAATTAGGGATCTGAGAGGACAGAAAAAGAGCAAAGCCTAGGATGACCACTGTGTATTCAGGAGAGCAGGCTGGCCTGTTCAGTGGCCTGACAGGAATAGCCCCATTGGATACAGTCCTGGAGTGAAGAGTTGTTCAGGAGAGCTAGCTGATATTCATGGATCACCTCCAAACTCCGGACTGGCCCATCCTGATGTGTAATAAATCAAGCAAAGGTGGCAGGATACCTACTGAATGAATGAGCTGCTCCTGACAAAACTCAAAGGTGAAAAGGACATGTACAACAGGTGGAAAAAGAGGAGTAGGTGACTTTGGAGTAATAGAAAGAGGACTGGAGAATTGGAGAATATCAGGTTAGGAACAATTAAGCAAACTGAACATTAATAAGACTTGATGAGATACAGCCGTAAGTGCTGAGGGATCTGTTCAGTATCACTGCAAATCTACTCTCAATAATCATTGTGACTGGAGAAGTTTACTGAGGACTGGCAGAAAGGAAATGTCACTTCTATATTCAAGAAGAGCAAGAAGGAAGATCTGGGGAAGTACAGGCTGGTCAGCCTTACCTTAATCCCTAAGAAAGTGATGGAGCTAATTCTTCCAGAAGCCATTTACAAATATATGAAGGACAAGAAGTTGGTTTGGAGCAGTCAGAATGCGTACATGAATGTGAAAACATTCCATCACCAGTGGGTGAGGACAATTGCGCTGCCATTCAGAGGGAAATAAACAGTCAGGAGAAATGGGCAAAAAAATCCTAGGAACATTAGTGTAGGGAAATGGAAACTCTTACACCTGAGGAGGAACAACCAGGAATAACCCCAGAGATGCCTTCCAACTGCAGCCATTCTTTGAGTTAGTGATTTTTTTTATCTGACTCTAGCTGGAACAAAAACCACCACTTTACCATCTGTCATTATGATTTCACCTTAGAAAAATCATTTGAAGTAGATTTAGGACTATCCTATTAGTTTATCTGAGCTGGTTCTTGAACTAATGATTAATTAGAGGGCTCTGTGCTTCGGGGAGTGTCACATTTTGAAAGCAACATAAATCTACATCCCAAATACTGAGATCATGAAACAGCCACTGACAATTTCTCAACAGTATTGCTGTTAACTCTACTGAGCTTGAAAAATGTCATTTTAAAAAATTATGTATTTGCTTCTATAAAAGTCCTTTGATTTTAGCTGGCTGTAATTTTTCTGATTCTCCAACCACTCTTAGAGTTTATAAGCTGTAATTCCATACAAGTCAATACATTTGCACTTCTGCAAAACTGGTTTGAGAGAAAAGCCTGACGCAGAACTCTCCTAAATTGTGTTTTCCTGCACACCATTAAACAGCTGACACACCTTGCTGTAAAAGTTTTCTGTTGGATATATGGAGCATTGGCACACTGAGTTATAACCAAGTTCTGAGGACAAATATACGTATTCAGACTTGCGGTCACTGAAGATATTTCAGATTTGTACTACTGAACCTTAGATCAGAACCATTAACTTTTACGCAGTAACTTTTACATGTTTGCTCAAGGCTTTCAAGGAGCTTTGAAAAATGTCCAGTTGCAATAGAACTACCAGGAACTACATGTGTGCTCTTTCAATCTTTAGCTAAATGCAGAAAACAGGGAGAACACAATGCAGATCGCTTGTTTTACAGGAGTTGTTTGAGTATCTATGGTAAACATGTCACTAGCACCATGGTACAATTCAGAGGGGATGTACAAGGAATGCAACATTCATATAGGAATGGTGCGGGGTTAAGAAGGAACTTATTCACTGAACTAACAGTGGGAAACTGAAACTGATAGTTCAGAATGTAAATTTTTATGCAAACATCAAGGTCGATCTAAAAACTCAGAGCTTGTAGCATTCTCTTTATTTGCAAAAACACATGCAGAACTAGAAAACTGGCCTTAAACTGTATTATAGTTCATTGTTGTAAATCTAAAGCTGATTTTCACAACAACAACAACAACAAAATATTGGCATATGTTTAGATCATGCATGACCTTGCTGAATCAACATGGTACTCTCAAGAACAACAAAATAAAACCACATGACGGATACTTGTCTTCAGACTCTATGGATGCATTTCACAGTATGCAAAGAGCAATTGCAGTGTGTATAAGGGAACATTTACTGCCTGTAAGCTGTAGGTGACATTTGGCTCCATTCATGCTACAAGCAACAACGAACTCTCTCAGGTAAACCTTATCCTTCGACACAGATACAAGTTTCATTTAGAGCTGATGGCAGAATAGTTTGTCCAATTACGAAATAAAACATCCTCACACAAGCAAGCTCCCCAGAGAGGTGTACATATAGAGCAGCTGATTTTCTGAGCTTTTCTGGAATTGCTACAACATTAACTCCTCAGAGGCACTTTTGCAATAACATTTTTCATATTGTCTTCCCACCATGTACAGTGGGAAGAACCAGGGAAAAATCCCATCCTAGCTCTATGTGCCTCTCATTCTTCTGCACTTCTCTTTGGATACAAGAAAACAACAAACCTTTTACTGGACTTCATGATAAAAGCATCCAAGGTTGGATATGGGAAAATGAAATGCTGTTAAAAAGCTGAATTAGAGCTATTGTTTTTCTGGTCTTTCCACAGGCACTGCGTACAGATACAGAATGTAATGCGGCAGCTCGCAGCTCCATTGCCAGGTTTGGTCATGCCTCCATCTACCAGAGATATTGTGAATTATGTGCTAGAGTAACTGTGAACTTTTCAGAAGGTGACTGGAGAGTGCCCTACTCACACTGCAGGGAGGATCATGTCATTCCAGCTCTGCTGCAGAAGCCAGGGTCACCTGAACTTCCAACTGCAGCCTGAAAGAGGATCTGCAGCACATTTCCCCTCTCTCTCACCTACAAATGTACACAAAATTGGGTTGGAATGCTATCGAGAAGGGTGAAAAATAACATGGTGAAACAACAAAACCACCACCCTGGATTTGATCTCTCTTAATTCTATATGTAGTAAACAACAATAATACAAGTGTATTTACAAGAGAGTACATGTCCTTCTGTAAGTGCACCCCTGCAACACAATGCTATCTGTTTGCTACCTATGCTGCCTGTAAAGTCACAGGCATGTTTCTTTTTTGCTTTTAATCAGAATCGTGTTTTTATGAGTTGAAGCCCACACTTGATTAATGTTCCCCTCCCATCATACCACAAAATTAACATTTAGCCCAACCCTGAACAAGATACTGGCTGCTGTTCTCCTGTCATTAAAGTGCATTTCCTTAATATCTCACGTTAATATGGTGTATATGACTAGACAACTAAGACAGAAGCAGAATTTTCATATTTTACTTCAACATATTATATTCGGGGAGCTGACATTTTGGCACAACATAGCACAGGCTGTAGCTCAGCAAAAGTATGATTTCCTTTGCGAGAATCTCATGTACAAGTTGTTAATTGAAAATCTTTGCTCTGTGGTTGGCTGTACTGGATGAAGTGTAAATGTGTGTCCCTGACACTTTGCCTGAGAGAAGGAGAGGAAGGAAGAAGGTTTTTTAAGGTTTTGCTAGTATGATATCTAAGGCTTGAATAAAAACCTTACTCCAGTAATTCAGTAGGCAGCAGGACAGGTTTAGGAGAAATAAGGATACCACATGTTGAAGCAGTAATCTGTGTTTTATAAAATCAAAGCTGAAAAAGAATTTTCTGAGAGACTCTAAAGTGCTTGCTTTTAATTTATTTCTTTTTTTTTCCCCTTCTGTTTTAGCTACAAAAGTGGGAGCACCAGTAGTGGCTGAGGAAGGTGACTTCGGGTTACTCAAAGATGATCAAAAAGGGAGTGTGAGAACATGAGGGTCTCCCAGAGCTCAGTTTTGTTTTCTCCCGAGCTTTCTGCTGCTCTTACACAGCCATCACCGCTCTCCTTTCCAAATAATTATTTCTGATTCATACTACAGGCTATGAGAGAGGAACTGGTCTTTCATTTCCACTGCGGTTGTAGCAGGGTGTATTTGACTCATGGGTGTCAAGTAATCTAGGTCAGCATCAGCTGCACATGAGAGCTCTTGGGTGGTTTTCCAGATTAAAACCATGCTACTAGCTCCCAGCATTTTTTCCTTCATGAACTGATAGCTGAAAAATGCACACAACTCTGGATGACAGAAATTACTGAAGAATGAGGAATACTTAAAATATCGTAAAAAGAAAAACTCCACTTTCTCCAGTGGTTGATTTTGCAAATATAGTGTTAACCCACAGTGATCTGACCCCATCTTCTAATGTACGGCCATCTATTTGCAGCCCATATGATCTCACACACATGTGTACTTGTGTATTTATTCACCCATAATATGAAGTATGCCTCTCACTTTAAATTCAAATCTATACTCAGCCTCATAAAGCAGATGATATCTTATGAGTAGTAGAAGTTGCGGGGTCACAGAATTTTTGGCAGCTGAGGCTTAGACTATGAGCCCAGCCTGCTTTGGAGATCAAAGGATGAATATAGTCGGAACATCTTCAGAGCCTGGTGAACAGATCTCCTTTTTTTTTCTTTTCTATAATGAAGCTCTAATGAGGTCAGATTCACACTGCTGCAACTGACAGATCCATTTGCCTTACAGAACTTAAAGAAAGATGGCAAGGAGAAAGGTGCAAACTCAACATGAAGAACATGTATAACCACAGCTCTTCTGCTCAAAAAGTAATGCCTCCTTTTTATTTCCACAGAAACTAGAATAGATCAAAGAACACAATAACGCTACTTCTTTGAGCAAATTCTCAGCTACAAAACTCTACTTTTTAGTACAGTCATCCCATTAGCTATGCATCTTCACCAATGATGAACAAGAGCGTGCATGCTGTGCTCATCAAAACCTGCACCAGTGGAGGTGACCCACTGTCACTGTTGCCACTGCTGAAATGCACCAGCCACCACCTCACCATACTCACTTCCACTGTTTTGTCTCCATTAACATTCAGTAAGCATTGATGAATGTCAGTGGGTGCCATTTTTTCCATATGGAGAAATTCAGTGACACACCTTTTCTTCATATGCTCTCCCATGTCAGACACCATTCTGCCAGACTGCCCCTTTGCTGCCATCTGTCCCACGGCAACAACATGCAATGGGATATTGGTGGGAAGGTTCAACCTCTACTGCCATCCCACCAACATCCTCTGATGTTGAGGGCTAATGTAATAAAATAGGTGGTATTACTTTCAGATCGGCCCTTGAATCTATTCCCTATGAGTCTTTCTGTATCTTGGTGGATTGGAAATTTCCCCTCTGGCCTACATGGCCCAGTTAATTCCATCCTGAAGGAGACCACTTTGGGTGCCTAACTCTCTGCACTGTCTCCTGACGAAGCCTAACTGAGCACCACTGAATCCAGATGAGACAGACCCAGCTCTTAGAAATGGTGATTCACTGACGTGATTCATTGCAGCCCCTCAGATGTTTCTGAGAGAACAGAACAATCTGGCACATGCATGTTTCTTACAGTTAACTCATGATGCACCCAGTGGAACCAGTACAAGCACAGGGTCTCTGGGCAGATGCATCCCTACTGATTCTACAGCATCCAGCCTTCACAGGGCCTGCACTCGCCCACCAGAAAGTGGTGAAATTACACCCACACAGCCTCAGTGATTTCACTTACATGACACTGAAGATACTATCCAGCCCTAATGCTTAATCTCAAAGAACGCATGATAAGTAAAATCAAACGTAACCCTTCTGTGATATGTTGCAGCTGCCATATTAACTGAAGCTCTGCTCAAACACCATTCTCCTTGTTGTCACTAAAAGGTATTTAAAAGCTCAACAGAAAGGGATACAAACTAAATCTCTGAAATGCTTTCATGCCATCCCTAAAGCTCTGTAGCTTTTCACATAAAGTCCATGAACAATTTTTAAAAAATATTTTAGTGACAGCACATGATAAATCCTCCTAAAGGAACATTAACTATTGTAGCGGAAACGCTAAGTCTGGCCTGAACCAGTGATTGAGCACCCTGCGGGAAGGCAGGGACAACCCAGAAGAGCTCAGGTGCATACAAAGCACCTGAGTGACTGCACCTGGTGAAGCCAGGATCCACCCCTTCCCAGACCTCATTTAAGGGTTGGCAGTGGAGGCAAGGATATTTTGCTGGAGATCTCTGCCTACCTGAGGCCTTCTGAAAACTAGCAGCATTTTCCTTTCATTTCTGAATCTGTGGTTGTTGCATTTGGGCTTGTTCTCATTTGCTGTAGCTAAGAACTTTGCGGTACTTTCCATCTCATTATAGCATTACAACTATCTGTTATTCCATTCTTTCTTTATTTTATTAACACATCCACACTGTATGCATATTCTCTATTTTTTTCCTTCTTGTTTTCTTCTTACTCCATCTTTTGTTTCAAGTCAAATTAACATGTAATTTTTGTTAAACTTGTATGACTAAACAACCATCTTCCTTCCTCCTCTTACCCCTTCTTCTTTCTTTCTTTTTCTCTCTTCTTCCCTTCTTACCAGTTACTTCTGATTTGTGTTCGTTTTCCTCATTGGGAAATGAAGGATGTTGCTAAGTGCTTTAGAACTGATTATTTTAAGAATTTCCAAGTAGCAGAAACATCTTTAAAACTGAAGTGTCTTCCCATTGGTTTTAGAAATCTAGTGAGACACAAAAAAATGCTACTTTTTTCTTCTACCTACATTTCAATCAATTCTTCTTTTCTGCTGTTATCTGTGTGCTCTGAAACACACAGCTACCTCTGTATACACTGTACACTTAAAGTCTGTAAGTTTTCCAAACTCAGTGTAATTAAAGCTTAGGATAACTTCATTGGATTCTTACAATGGAAGCTACAGTGATCTAGGGTTATTCTATTCTATTCTCTTACTCTACAAATTAATATGGGCGCTACTTAGTAATCGTGTTTGATTTTAACTTCTGGTGTCTTTGATTTATTGATTGGCTCCAGTTCACAGGCAGGAAGTACAAATGGATTTTGGCTTTGTGATGGCAGCTTAGCCTTCATAAACAGGCTGGTAAATCAAAATCAGACTCCCAGAACCATCTCTAGCAGAACAACTACTTGGGTTGTTTCTGAAAAGTGTAGCACAAGATTTAGCACAAGATAAATAGAAGAAAAATTCCTCCAGACGATACATTATTTGAGTATCATCAGAACAGGATCCTGGATGGTCGATACTCTTCTCGATGAATAGTCCTATGGAAAAATTCCTAGAGGATAATTCATAACAGGATTGCAATATGACAAGTATCTTTCTTTACTAACATGTACGATGGTCCCTTTCCCATCTCTTAGTGATTTTTCTCACTCTCTTTTGTGCCGGGGAGAATCTTTGCCTTTAGTGTTTCTGTGGCTCTTTTTCAGGTGAGGAAAGGAAGATCTTTGAAGAGGCAGAAGTGGATTTTTGAATCTCTAATGGATGCAGGATGCCTACTTTTGACCTGTCGTCTTGGTTATATGCACCATTGCCCTCTACTGGCCAGGAGCAGAGCTATGATGGGTCCTTCCTGATGCAAAGCAGCTCACCTTCCAGGAGGTACTTCAGCTGTGTGAAGATAACAGCCATACCAAGATGCTTTCTTTACTCTCAGAAAGGAACCAGGGATTTGCAGTAGTACTAAGTTAAGGACAGCTGCCTCTCTACGAGTCTGTACTTCCCACTTGGATAACCTCTTCATTGTGCCAGTGTTTGTTCATTATCTGAAGTGTGCTTGAATTTTTTATTTTTAAAAAGTGGTTTTATGTTGCCATATTTCTATGCAATTTTATTGCTTGGTAAAAAAACAGTGAAATGCTTCATCTGCTGGAAAAACAGCACGATGAGCTGTAGGCAATCCAGGAGGTTCCAGGAATGCATCAAGGGTAACTTCTTAAGCCAAATAATAGACAGGCCCACCGGGAGGGATGCAATACTGGACTTGTTGCTTATCACCAGAAGTGAATCGATTAGTGACATCATTGGAGGCTGCCTGTGCTGTAGTGATCATGCTGTGGTGGAGCTCACACTCTCAAGGGTTATGGGATAGTTAAAGGGTAAAATTAGAGTGCTAGCTTTCAGGAAAGCCAAATTCCAGATTTTCAGGGAGCTGGTCAACAAAACTCCCTGGGAAATAAGGGCAAGGGATTGGAGTGGAGCTGGCTTAAGGAGGCTTTCCTCAGAGTACAAGAGGTCTCCATCCCCAGGTATAGGAAGTCAGGAAAGGAAGGCAAGAGACTGGCATGGCTGAACCAGAACCTGCTGGTCAAACTGGAGAGCAAGATAATCCACAGCAGTGGAAGCAGGGGCAGGCAACCTGGGAGGAGTGTATGAATGCTGCTGAGTAGGGATAGAGTCAGAAAGGCCAAGGCCCAGCTGAAACTAGACTTGACAAGGGTGTAAAGAAGAACAAGAAGGGCTTCTACAGGTACGTCAACCAGAAGAGTAAAGTCTGAGAAGGTGTTCCCCCACTAGTGAGCAATACAGGCAGGCTGGTAACAAAGAACAAGGAGAAGGCTGAGGTACTCAACTCCTTTGCCTCAGTCTTCACTGGCAACTGCTTATACAATTACCTTCTGGCTGATCAGCGGTGTAATGAGTTAAAGCACACTGGAAAAATTACAGTTAATTTCTGAACATTGATTATTTTCCTACTGTTTTAGTAGCACAGCGTTGACTTTGAGGAGCCTGTAGTTTCTTACTTTTGCTGTTTTGCTGCTCTCAGTGCTTCAGCAAATATCGTCTTACCACTACAGCAATGGATTCTGAGAAATAGTCCTTTTGACTTTTCTGTCAGAATTTAACACTACGCCTTAAATGCAAAAAATGAAAACAAGAAGATAAAGTTTATCTCCTTTCCTACTTGCTCTGTTTGAGATCTTTCACTAAGCCTTCTGAAAGCCATTCAGATGTATTTATTTGCGTGCTTTGTGGATGTAGGAGTTGTTTCCAGATTGGTCATAGTTTGGTTCTGTCGCCTCCCTTTATTTTCCCATGGTTGCAGTACCCCGGCATGTTAAGGAAAAAGTTGTGCTGATACAAAAATAATTTTTTTCATGTTTTTCTTGCAGTGGATACTTTCCTAGATGAGTTAATTTCTACCTAATTTCTACCCAATCTTTTGAGTCATCTAAATTAGAGGATACAAGCCTTTTCCTTGCTGAGGTCCAAGCAGACTCTTCATGCACCTTTTGCAGACCACACAGATCAATGTTATTTTAGAATTTGGGAGGAAAAAATATTTCTTCAAGACATATGAAATAAAGTTGCAGGCTAATCCTGCCAATGGGTTCTCACATCTTCTCTACGTGACCTCCTTTGCATGGTGGACTCCTGTACTGATACACCTCCTTGAAAAATAACATCTCAACACTTTATTATGGGAAATACCGCATGTAAGCATTCCAGGCCTGGAGCAAATCACAAGGAATGTCTCTGAAATTACTTGTAAAGAATAGCTCATCTCTGGCTAGGTGTTTGTTTAGCCTAGAAAGATACCTGCTGAAGCAAGAAGGATTACATGTATTTTCTTCTACCAGCACTTTCTGCACCCTGCTGCATTTGCTAAGGAGATGCTGGGCAGCAGCTCCCATGGACATCTGTCACTGGATGCAGTGCCACCCTCCCACAAAAGCAGCCATGTCTGTGGAATCCATGTTAGCTGAGCATGTGTGAAGTCTGGGGCTTGCAGTCTGCAGGTCTTCTGGCAGCAGGGGCCAACAGTCAGTGCAGGTCTGGAGCACTCTGTACACACATCCTTGTATCACCTCACAGTTCTTACTAGGAAGAGTATTCAGGATTGGATGCATTTTCTGAAAGATATCTTACGGACAGCTAACTCTACCTCCACTCTTTCCAAACTCTCTCCCCGTATTCCCTCATACACTAAAGGTTTTCTTTGTATCAGAGAAATATTCCCACAGCTCATGATATGCCTTTGTTCTCTTGGCAGTATTTGTTGACAAGGATGGATTGGATACAGAAAATGATCATGGTAAGCATGTGAGTACATACCTAAAACTTAACTTGAGCCTACATTAATTGAGAGTAGTTCTCAAGGCTTTTCTCTTGTGGATTTTAGGACTTCATATTCACTTGCATGCTGTCACTTAATAAGATTATAGCACAAACTTGCGAAAAGCCATGCTTATCAAGTTGTGTCACTAGCTGAGGTTACTATATGGTTGGAGTTTCCCAGAATATATCCTCTCTTTCTGCCTGGAAATGTTCTCTGAGTAGTAAAAGATAATTTTCCCCATTTGTCTGGATAAGTCAACATAGAGAAAAGGTAGCTCTCTGGCTGCCAGATGTCCAGTCACCCCAGGCAAGCATGTGTGCAGATCAGTGGGTAGATGTATTGCTTAAGTGTAGTGAGCCAGATGGACCCCAAACCCATCAATACTGCTGTGTATTGTATCTGTGCCACTACTTAGTTTTGAAAATCTGGGATAAAAAAAAAATGGAGACCCATTAGCTAAAATTCCTTGGTTCCACATCAAATAGCAGTATAACAGTAATAGCCTGTAATTTCTTTTCTTAAAATACTTGTGCCTGCTTTTCTACATTTCCAGCACCTCCCCTCCACTTGAAACCATCAGGCTCTGCACTTCCTGCTGCAACAATCTTCTCATCCAATCTGATGATGAGTATTAGATTTAAGATATCTCACCAGTGGGAAAACCCTAGCCCATGTCTTGGGGAATTAGGGGGTTCTGGTAGTGCATTGCTGCTGGGATGGCTCCTATAGCATCACCTAATCAACCCCATCAACTTTTGGCTATCTGAACAACTTCAAGTTGCTGGGAACTAGGCCAGTGGCTGAACCACTGCAGGTGAGGGGTGGACCAGCAACATGTGCTCCTGACCTCTCAGCTTAATGAGAAGCAGTTCAGATGTGATTCATAGTCTGTATATCTATGGAATATCTATGGAGATGGAGCTGGTCTGTGGAATTCATGGCTCTAACTATGTACAGGGGTTCTCATGTATGTTTTACATATTGCCATAAAGTAATTTCACTTGTATCCCTAGTTTTGATCACAAACTCCCTAGTAAGAAATTGGCTAAAGATACATGGCTGTGATGGCTCGTGAGGTACATAAAAGGAAACAAACATAAAATGGGCAACAGTACTGCTGAAAAGGAGATCTAAGGTGTGATGTCAGAAGCAGAGTTTTATGCTTTACTGTGGCTCTAATTTCACCCAGTAGAGTGAAAAGAGAGCAACTGGTGTCAGGTTATCCTGTAACCAGTCTAAAACACTTGAGAATTCTCCTCGTCTCACCCTACATGCTTTGTTCTTACTGCTCTATACTTTTCCGGTGAAACAGAGTAAGACTACTGCTTCTTCAAATCTACTGAAAACTACAGAATCAACTCTGCATTGTTATTGGATGACTTTCTTGAAGATGTAGATCAGCCTCACAAATTTCCTTTGTGCACTGGGAGCTAAAATGAGCTAACCTTCTGTCAAGCAATGAATTCTGGTACATTTTTTCCACTTTTGCAAACATTAGACTGCTTGAGTGAATCAAGTACTTAACATGGCATGATGAGGAGGAACTCTGGGGAGAAACTAGTGAGCTCATAGTCCAAAACTGATGCAGTCACAGTATTCAAAGAAAAAGAAAGAAAAAAGTCCTCAAATTTTCCACTATGATAAAAACAGAAGCAAGTGCTAGAATAAGTGAGTTTTGACATGCATTGTTCAGTGTCACGAGAGTGTTATTTTTTTTCTTATATAGCAAAACAGTGGTTAATTCATAGCTCCTGGGATTTTTTCAAGCATAAATCACTATAGGGTTTTTTTCCCAATATCAATCAGTGGTTTGTAAAAATCTGCAGGGAGAAATAAACCACACAAGCTGGCAAGTAGTTTAAAATGCCACTAAAACAACTGTGGTCGTTATAAACAGTAAACAAAACATAGTAACCAATTTAAACACTAGAGATTGTTGTATCATAGGAGCATAAATCATTAACTTAATAATTTCAGCAGCAGCGACTCAAATACAAAATTAAGCCAACAGTACCCCCTGTGGCAATAATGAAGTACTGTATACTGTACAGAAAACAACTGACACAATTGGTGATTGCAGCATGGAGATCCTCTGAAGGAGAACCTTGGAAGAGAGACCTCCAATTCATTTTAGCACAAATGGCTTCTTTATATGGAATGATGTCCTAAATGTACTATTGAAGCACAATCCTGAGCCGACGAGCAATGGAGATGAGGCAAGAGGTATTTAAGGAAGAGATACACACATGTAAATGTGATGGCAGATCGCTGCTAAGATGCAGACCACTCAGTGTTCTTAGAAAACACCGCTGGTCCTTTTTCTGAAGAACCCAGTGACACATCAGTGTTACACAGTTGCTGATTAAAACATAGAAGGGTCTGAAGATGCAGTGTTGACTCTGGCTAACCTCCTGTTACGGTAGGACTGAAGGGTTCAGATCCAAGTATCCCAGCTGGCCCTTTGCAAAACAATGAAGCATATCTGAAGTGAAACTGAATTCTCCTTCCCTCAGCCAAATCCATCCTACAGCTCTTCCTACTGCCTGGAAATGAAGCTCAGAGGGAAGGCTTCTCTGGGCATTAGTCATGGAACTAAAGGGGATGAATCTTTGCTTTAACTCTTCTTTAGTTTTCTGAGAAAACTGCAGAACTTCTAGGATGTGTGAGTGCTGCTCAAGCAAAATTTCTTTTGATTACCATCTTCAGATTTTGATAGCTCTTCAAAGAGATGAGAAAGCCCAAAAATGGCTGTCGGAATTGGCAGGAAATGCAATTCGCTTTCACCTTCTTTCTTTCATGTCACTATTTCTCTGCTGGTAGTCTTTCAGCATTTCAGAAGCAAGAATAAATCAGGTATTTCTGATAATGGTAGATACTAGAGGGGAAAAAATCATGTTGTTATACCTCACTTCAGAAGAAACTTTTAACTAAGGCACTTTTTATACACAACTAGATCTTTTATTCTGTGAAAATATGCCATGACATACGTTACTGCTCGCAAGAAGTATGAAGTCACTCCCTATACACCAGGGAAGATGCAAACTGAAAAGTATGTGAATGACTGCAAACATTCCTGAGTGTGAATACAGACTATTGATTCAAGCCTATGTATCATATATAAAATATACATTAATAAATAGAGATGATGAAAGGAATTTGCAGAAATGACAGGCTGCAGTACTATGTATTCTAGAACTTACCCCCAGTTTCTAAGATATAATCTTATGGAACTTATCTAAGAAACTATCATCATCTGCAGTAGTTTTAACGATATTACATTATCATCTTAAAGCGTGTCTGAAAGCCCTGGAACAATATGAGGTCTTTTTATTCTGTGTATCAGAGAAAAGGAGATACAGCAGAGCATTGCTACTACCGGTAAGTAGTAATTAAGTAATTACCGGTAAGTAATGTAAACAGTATGTCTGGGTAACCACCAGGAACCAAGCCGAGCCTCAGTTACAAGAAATCCTTTCTCATGGGAAGGCTTTCTGAAAATCAAAATACAGAATCAGGAAAAGAGAAGAGATCTAGAATTTATGCAGATCATTCCGAAGCTCGAAACCAGCACTGCGATCAGGTTATTAGGTAACAGAAAAGCTGAATTCCCAAACCCGTGCCAAAGCCATCAGGAATTCTGGTGGTAAAACTGCAGGGAGCCTGCACAGCAGAGGGGCCACCTGGAAGCCCAGGGGAAGATGGGCAAACAGCAACAGCAGATGGGATCCAGGGCTCACATCGGCAAGCAGAGGTGATTGTAAAGGGATGAAGGGTTATTACATCTCCCACTGAAATCTATAAGGTAACATTCTCTATATATTCACAGGTAACTACATACAAATGGGGAAGGGGTACTGTGGCATTCCGGGTAAAATTAAGATGGTGTCATTTACATGCTAATACGCAACAGCTTAAAATCTTTCAGCCTTAGTGCTCCAGAGTGAATTCTCAGATCACCTTCCAGAGTGATCACTCGTATTTATGTCCATTTAATAACACTTAGACAGTAACCTGTTGCTGTATACAATACCAGCATGTATGTGTGTGCACTGTGGCAGTGAGATGTGCCAGGCTTTGAAAGGGATGAATTCAGCTCAGATACAAGCATTTATCCATCACATCTAGCAATAACACACACACAAAAAACCATCAAGTACCTCACTCAGGTTGAGATTTTCTTCTTTCAGATGTGCCCTACTGTTTGCTTTATTTCTGAAGCAGAGTTAGCCAAGAAAATCCTGACAATCGCCAGATATCATTGCTGTGTAGCCAAACTGAGAAGTAATAACACATTTAGCCAAAAGCAGAAAGTTTAAGGATACATCCTTAGCTGAAATGTTTTCAGGTATAAAACGCTGCTTCAGATCTTTGCATGCAGAAGGATTCTGCCTTATTCAAAAAGAAAAAAGTATCATCAAGGAGGATCCTCTGAGAAGGCTAAAAACTAAGTAGGTGGCTAATTGCTCAGCTATTAGTAAAAGGTTGTTTAAGAGGAAGAGATGATTTGTGGAGCTTTGCATTGTACAATACACCCTAGGTTTGGTTTCTTTTAGCTCAAGAACACTGGAATCTTTGGTTACCTATAAAATCATTAACTTTGTCCGGGACTCTAGCTGTGAACCCTTTGGAAGACTGTGAGGAATGAATGCCCACAGATGAGTGCTCCACCATAGTCTATATTCTGGCTATTTTGAATAAATGGGATTTCTTCATCAGTGAAGGCCATACATTTCCCACAGTAGAAACTAGTTCAGACCCCAAAGCCATCACTAAACTGTGACCACCACTCAGGTCATCCACTATTTAAAACACATTTAAAAAAAACACTGAGAATTTATATCAGCTGCAGAGTTCATAGATTTGCAAAGTATTGCAAAATCGAGACTACTCCACAAAATATAGGCTACTGTTTTTAATGATAAGAAACCAAAGAGGTCTCATTTTGCTGTACTTAAGCAGCAACCATCTTTCTACTCTGGGTCTGGATTAATACACATCCTTGGAAGAAAATAATTAGGTTCTTATGTGTGAGTCAAATGTCACGTTATGAATAGTGCATGTCTGCGCGATGAAGAAATGCTACATATGAGTTCAGTCTCTTAACTACATTCTCAGCCAAATCTTCTGGAAGTTACTTAATATGTGTGAACAACATAAACGGCAAGCAAATCTAGAAAGGGAATTTGGTCCCTGAAATACAGCTCATTAGGTCCTAGGGATTATCAAATCAGTCAGTTTGCTCTACCATTAGTCTCCCTAGAACAAAAGTAGTCTATTTGTGTCTTAAGTGTATGTCATAAATAATGGGATAATGTTCTGACAAAGTTGCAGACTGACAGGCAGCGTGGCAAAGATGATATAGGGCGTAGCGCTGTTCTTGAGCTCCTATCAAGAAATATCAAACAACTTTAAAAGGATTTATTTTGCAAATAGTGTATGAGATTTTTGTCAAAACAGAAAGCTAAACGAGATATTATAACAGTGCTACCAGATAAAATGCCAATATATCTTCATCTATCCAATGCCTTATAAATTCCCATAAATCATGTCAATTTATCTTAAGAAATTCTTAAATGCCCTCAATATGCCATAATGCTCAGTCAGACTAGGAAAGAGGTTATTGTTTCCTAAACACTTATCCAAAAGCACAACTATGTTTCTTTTCCAAAGTCTCATCCAGAAAGACATCTCGTTGCAAAGTAAATGCTGTTATTCCCTTCTCTGGTCCATGGTCATTCCACTCTCCTTCATTTTCTCTAAAGAGTACGTAAACAAAATTTCATCTAAAATGGTGAGTCTACTTTACGATGATTCTTCCAGTGAACTACTAGAAAAGACCTTTGCAAGCATTTAATCTTTATTGCCAAATTTGTAATCTGGAAACATAGCTCACCATAAGGATTGGCTAGAACAAACTTAACTGCAATTAGCATGCTGCCATTATTTTGGTCACGTTGTCTTGCAACATTCTGTTGCAAGACAGCTCACTCTTATGCACATTGACCCATTAACTTAATCGGGTTGCTTTGACTGCTACTCCAAGTATCTTACTAAAACTCATACAACCCCTACTGTATTTCTGTAATAGAGAAAATCTATTATTTTAACAGCACATACAGATTAAAACCCTAAAAGCCATGTACGCTTAAAGTAATAAAGGAAAATGTGACTACTAATACCTCCAGGATAATTAGAAGTGAAAGAAAATTAGCTTGCCAAAATTGCTTTATGAGGAGCCTTATACTCTCTTATATTTTTCAAAATATGATCTTATTGTCTTTCTTTCTTGTTCCTACAGCTAAAATTCTGAGATGGCAGCATGATGAATTGTATTGTAAAGCATATTTAAGGACAGAAATCTAGTATATATAATGTGTTTGAACTCTGTAAGTAAGCAATAATGAAAAACATACAACCCTTCCAGGCAAAGAAAATCTATTTGTGATCCTTATTTACCACTCCAAAATCAAATGAAAGGATAAAATATACCCATATAAAAACACACTGACAAGCCATAACTTCAGAAATCACTTCAGCATAATTTTTGAAGATTCTGCACGAGACTGGGAATTATAAATAAGCATGTGTTTAATAGTCAGTGGTATTTTTTGATGTTATTTTGAAATGTCAGATACACCCGATAGAAGCAGAATGGAAAAACATGATAACATCTGTTGGTGTTGGAAGCAGTCGTTTTCTTGAATACCACAATCAACATGCCTGAACACTCAGCATTTCTAACCTGTCTTCTCTGTTGAAACACTGAAATAATTCACAAATATGTAATGTAATTATGTATTAGCAACATCCAAGTATGTTCACAATTGTATTTCCAACACTGACATGTATAGAAGCATCCATCAAAGTCTGGCCCCATGCAAGGTTCTATTCAAAGAAAAGAGAAAAAAACGCTATCAACCTAAGTAAGACAAGATGTAATAAGGGCATGAAGAGAATAGTGCAGCCAAATGAGAGAAGCAACATGATAAACAGCTTATGTAGAATCACAAAATGTCCACAGCTAAAGGGGGCAATGTATTCCATCCTTTGCTGCTGCACCTTTTTTCTGTAGCCTATGCCTACAAAGGGGGATAAGTTAATTTTTTAAGTAAAAAGCAGCAAGTTCTGTATTCTAATAATTTTTTGTCTCTGACAAAATAAGACATATTAATCATGCAAGAATTCTGTGGATGCTTATATTATGAATCATAGTTATAGCATACATTTTGAGACAATCTAAAGAGCAGGATGACACCTGACAGTCCTTTAAGAATCTAAGATTGTGCTTACATTGCTGATTCTCCCTTGCATAAATTTACTATTCTATAGCAGACTTATTCCTTGTAATAGCAGTTAGAAGCCAAAAGCATGAACATTCCCAAAGATTTACAGAATATTCGTTCTTCAGTTTCTGTTGGACTTTACAGTTTTCCTCAGAATATCATGATCCATTATGTTACAAAGACTAGGCAATCACCTTAGCACTTTATAAGTCTTTATAAGACTGATTACTATTTCATGCTTGGAATGGTTGTTTTATGTAACTGAGAACTGTATTGTTCAGAACTCGAGGAAACTTATTCCCAGTGCATATCTAGTCACGGCAGATCCTGATCGATATCAGAAAGCATAAAACCAGTGGAGAGTGTGACACGTAATCTTCAAAGAGCTGATAAAGGCAATGTTGGTCACAAATGTAACACTGGCCACAAGGCAGTCCTGCTCCTTCACATGATCTGTTTCCATATTATCTGTATCAAATTTCGAATGATCAAACATGGGACACAGTGTTTGTCAGCACTGGTGCCCCCATTGTGTTTCCCTGCATGGAGTGAGGATGTCTGGAGCTGTTTGAGAACATCAGTCAAATATCTCATGATGGGAAACAAGGAATAATTTGAAATATCATAACAAAGTGAATATGTTTCTGCTATTTCTTCTCCTCTATTTGGCTCTCTTCCTGATAGCAGGAAAGACATTGATAAACTGGAGTAAGTGCAATTGAGAGCCACCAAAATGGTTAGACTGGGGCACATGAACTACAAGGAGAAACTGACAGGGTTCAACTTTGTTCAGTGTGGTGAAAAAGAGGCTAAGGGGGAAAATTACTCGTGCACAATTCCCTTATAAAAAGCTGATCGTGTAGGTGGGACAAAACCAGGCTTTTCTCAAGGTGCTCAACCACAGCAGAAGCAACAGCTACACTTGATAGAAAGGAAACTTCTGGCTAAACATCTCAAAAAATCACACTGGAGATGGTGCAGAGTGGCTGTGAAATCTCCAACACTGAAGATATTTAAAATTCAAGGTCCCAAAGAACAGGATCTGACTTAGTGCTGCTTTGAGCAGGACTAAGAGGACTCAACAGGAGAAAAAGCATATGCTTTCAGAGTCGTGCAAGAAGCCCAGTCACATTACACCAGTGGAGACTTCGGTGTGTAAGGCCCGATTTCCTCAGAGGGAGTAAACATCAGTTATGTCCACTGAAGTCTATGAGGAATGTCAATTTTTATTACTGTGAAGAAATTAAAGGTAGTTCACTGCAATTCAAAGGCCAGATTTTTAAGTCTCTTGTATGAAAGGTACTGAAGGATAATTGCAGACACATCTACCCGCTTAGGTATCTGAAAACTGTTGCTAAAGTTCCACAGAAAATCAGACCCTCATTGTTTTATATGTCTCCTTTGTTAGTTACAAGGATCAGATTTCTTTTGCTATCCCACAGTGCTAATATGTGATGCTGTGTTTATTTTCCAGGTCAAGTAGTTTCATGCACTGGAAATTTAACTTTGAAGAAAGAATATGAGAGAGGAAAAAATGATACAAAAAAAAAGATAATCTTAAATCTACCAAGTTTAAAGTAAAGAGAAAAAAGTTGTGTTCACATGATTAACTGTCATAAGCACAGTACATACCATCAGAGGTGCCAAAGCCCAACTTGAAAGGTTTTAAATGTTTCAAGCTGTGCAAGCATGCGTTTCTTCAAACAGGCAGAACTGATTATGATGATCACAGGCAGAACCGTAGTTAAACAGAGGATGTGCAATTTTTGTAAATTGTTATACAGTGATTACTAGCTATTGAAGTAAATGGCTCAAATGTTTATTAGCAATGGAGACTTTTTTTTCCCTTCTGTACCCTGCGAAGAAAAAGGAATGTTGCAGGTGATGAAGAAAATACTTGTCATCGCAAAAAGATGTGCAATGAGTTTGGGGATAGTCAAACTTGATCTAGTGTTCTAGATTTCAATAGGTTTGGTAAACTTTGGGATAGTTTTAATTTGTGAATAACTAACATTGAAGAGATTTTCTTTAGATTTCTTCACCCCTTTATTACTCAAAACACACACATTCTGTTAGTAGAAAGAAGCTGAATGAACACCTGCTCCCCACTGTGTCAGGAGATGCACACACTCCTGTATTCTTGATATATGAATGGATACAAAGAAGCAAAGGAAATGTTGAAAGTAAGGATAGGGTCATGAAGTACATATTATATTTTACAGCTCATGTTCTTAACTCTTAAAAAAATGTTACTCAACTGAACTATACATGTCAGCTGGAGAATCCTGGAAGAAGCCTGATTTTCAATAAATGGTGAGTTCTTACTCTTCTTTTTATAAGGTTACCACCATTATCCCTCCAGAATACAGTGCACCATTCCAGTTGTGATTCACAAAACTGTCCATTGTACTTTGTTTAAATACTCTGAAATGATGAAGTGTTCACAATATCCTCATCAATATGTGCTTCATGTTTTCCTGGTGGGGTTTTCCAACCAATGAGATTCAGAGCACCTAGAATAAACCAAAACTATTTGCTACCTTTTTTTTTTTNTGAATGTAAACACAAGCAGATTTGATTCGTTTACAGTGACAAAACATCTTGATTCCTATGCCTGGCTCTTGGTCACAGATTATTCTTTCTTCCATTTCGTGATCCATTACATTAAATAGGATTGGTTACCAACAATAAAAGCATGGGGATTTTTTCTTTAATTCAAGCATTTCATAACAAACTGATACACCCATTGGCAAGTGTCTCTCTTCCTCTGCAAATACAGATACATATTCTTCTGTCTATTTCCACTGGGCTATTTCTCATATACACACAAGCATTTGTACTCTTTATGAATATTTATCACTTTCTGCATGCATTATGCAGAAGGATAATATACGATTTCTGGTATATTGAGGTTGTCATGCTACAATATCTTTAAATTTATAATGGAAAAAGCCAGAGCCAACGGGAAATCTAAGAGGTTGATTAATACCAGAAAAAGAATAAATAAGATTGGAAACAGAGTAGACGCCTGAAAATCTTACTTGTTTCTACCTAAGGTCACTAATTTAATTTTCTCCTACCGTCCATGTGGTTTTTGTTTTTTAATTTCCAGGAATTCCTGACTGTTTATTCTATAGCAAATCAATGGGATTTTGAGGCCATGGTATGTTGTGGGAAATGTCTCAGTAGTATGTGCTCTTTGTTAAAAGTTGCTGTGGAGTTGCTTTTGTGTAATTGAATAAACATTAACTATCTCACTTTTAAAAGGGAGTGTAATCTGAACACCAGTTAAAGCCAAATGTCTGCTTAATGGTTAAGACAGGACTGTGTGTCATCCTCCCAATATTCAGCAAAGAAGTGTTCATATCAAATTGCCAGCATAAAAAAAAAAAATCTTCAAATAGATGTGTGAAGGCAGATGGCTTGTTTATACAAGATTTTAATAAGAACAATATTTTTCTAATAAAATCGTGTGTGATTCATCCAACATGTCCAGCACAACAAAGGAAAGCAAGAAATGGGCTTTAGGCACATGCACACCAGCTCTGATTGTACACAGGGCTCCAGTGACTGCCCAGCGATGTGCTGTCTCCCACCAGCACAGCTGGCTCAGAGTAGGAAGCTGGGGCTGCAGCCCAGCACTTGAGTAAATGATTGGTCTTCCTCTCACCGCATCCCTTCCCACTTCTAACAAATCTTTTATGATACATACAGATGTAAACATGAAAGACCGGTGTTATAACAGAGGTGCTGCCACTAGTAGATGTGTGTCCCTGATCTTGATCCAACTTCACTTGTCTTTCCTTGCCTCCTCCCATAGCTAATATTCCTCCCAGTCCTTTGCAGATGTTTTGTTATCATGCTACTGCGTGGTTATTTTTCAAGTGGCTTTTTAGAGCAGATGTTCTACAGGCATGTGCTCCTTAGCCTTCTGTTGACACTATTTCTCTTACAGAAGAAGTGTATTGCAGCTCTACTCTTAAAAGAAGGAAAAATAAAACCCAGGACTTCAAATAAACAAACAAATCATTGGGGATTTTAAATACCTACTGATAATATTATGACATCCCTAATCAGCTTGGATGTTGTTGGTATTATTGCGTGCCTTACAAAGCAGCTCTTTCAAAATATCTCTTGCTCAGAAAGCTCTAGGCACCCTATTTAGTTGCAGAACAAACCCTTTAACACTTAGCAATAAAGACTATATGACAAATAAAATGCGGCATGCATACATTTAAACTCCACTAACTAATTTTGATTATTTCCTTTGCAAAAGAAGTCCCCAGAACAATCAACATTTGGTTTTATGCTAGCATGTGAATTAATGCGCAGTTCATACACTGGGGCATGCTCTTACTTGGGCTCAGCATCTTTCCAAGGGATGGAACACCCCCCCTTATGAAGACAGGCTGAGAGAGCTGGGGCTGTTCTCCCTGGAGAGGAGTTGGACTAGATGGTCTTCAGAGGTCCCTTCCAATTCTAACGATTCTATGTTTCTATGACCTTTCTGTTCCACTTTTAATACAGTGTTTCATTCTGGTTGGTAACGTGGACAAGCAAGTGAGGAAAAATTCATTGCAGTGAAGTATCACTGGAGGTTGGATTTCAAAGAGAAATGTGAAGCAAAGTAGTCATCTGGAAATAAAACTGGGTTGGAGGCACCACCTGGGTGGAGAAAATAAACAAATATCATACAAGTTTGGGAGCCAGTGGCCAGGTTTCCCGGCGGGTATAACCTGGAATTGTTCCATTAATTAAAACTCTGTTTCATAGGAGCTTTGCCAGTTAAAACCAGCTGAAGAGCTAAGCCCACAGTCCACAGTTTTTGGCTTGGACCAAATTGCACAACCCAGTATGTGCCCTTGATGTGGAAGTACAGCCTTGAAGAATGAGCACAAGAGTAGAAAATGTTGACTCAAGCCACCTCATGCCTCTGCTCCAGTTGGCCTTTCTATACAATCAGCTTATTAAACAATACTTAAAGTGCCTGATTCATCCTCTTTTATGCCAGTGAAATTGTTGGACCTGGACCAGCATAAAACTGGAGCCACACACAGCTCAGCTAAGCCCAAGGATTTTGAAAGAGTTGAATTAGCTGATGCTTTTCCAGTTCTTGTTAATGTAAAGCAGCAAATGTATCTCTCTCTCAGAGACTTCCAGAAACTTAGAAGTGGGGCTGGGGGAGAACTGCAGTGTAACAAAGACAGGCAATGTGGAAACAAGGTAGCCTTTCCACCAGGATGCCTTCCGTAACTCAGACTTCTGCTCTGAAGCCCAACTTCAGTCTCCTGAACTCATCAGTTTAGGGGAAAAGAATCCAACTTTTTCTGTTTACAATCTCTCCATCCTCAGTCGAACATAACTCCTCTCTCACTGTCCTACATACCACCAAAACATCTGGGTGGTGGTCTGTGCCAGAACTCACACCAAGAAGTCTGATTGGTCAGATGTCCCCAAGGACAGGACATATGCCTCCTATCAGATGTCTCCCCATCCCACTAATCGCTACACTAAGAAGGTCTCAGTGCAATTGTTTAAAACCAAAAAGGAAAAAAGAAAAAAGAAAAAAAAAAGAAAAAGAAAAAAGAAAACCAGAAACACGAGGAGGAAAGAGTAGAATGTAAGCAGTTTGGAAGCCAGGGTGATGAGAGAGAGGAAAAAGGGCTAAATATAGCTCTGTGTGTGCATGGATATGTCCATTTGCACACACATACACACATATATAACCTTGCCTCAAAATATACAAGATGGATTAGAAATTTCAAGGGTGAGTAGAGAATATTACCAGAAAGCATAAAAGAAATAAAGTAGCTGACTTTGAAAAAAAAAAAATTGGAAAGTATTTTTGATTGGACTTCTACTAACTGTGGGAAAGCTACTAGGGGAAAAGTAGGAAATGTTTAAGCAACTGTTGGAAAGAGTGCAGCTGAAATTCTTCCCACTTCAATCTAAACCGGCAAAAGTGCAACATAGGCCATTGTGGTTAGGTATGGAATGAAATGTAAAGAGTTTTACAAGCAGAGAGCTGAAAGCTTTTAAAAAAGATAAACAAATCTGTGCAGAGGACTTGGAGGCCCTATATGTAAAAATAAGCAGAAGTAAGTTAAAGGATCAAATTAAAGGAGCAAATGAAATTACTGAATGCTAAACTACATAAATATTTCAACTGACAACAATGGGCTCCTTAGACATATTCGCATTAAAGAAAAAGGAAAATATAATAGTGGTCTCCTAAAAACACACACACAAAAAAATGAGAAACAGAGACAAAGGAAATGGTCTAATAATAGTATAGAGAAGGAAGGGAAAAAACAAAGATTAAGTTACTATTCTTGATCTAGAGCCCAGCACTACAGGAATTGAAATGCATCTTTTTTCTCCATTAGGGACAGACCTTCCGTTGTACCAGGTAGAGGCAAAGACAGAAACAGCAGCACAAAGCTGTCACTTGGTCCCCCTGTCCATAACACTGGCTGTGGGGAGCTATAGCTCAGGCTGCTGAGCATGGAAGAGGAGACATGAAGCTTCATTGGCTGCAGTGATGCTCTCTGATATTTGTGAGTCACTGGGAGTCAGCTATTTCTGGCCTCTTAGTAAATACAGCCCTGAGCTGAGGCCAGAGGGTAAGGTGCTATAAAGCTATTCCAAAATACACTTTGGCATCCTTTTCTCTAGAGAAAACCCAAGGCAGCTCAGCAACACTTTCATTAACCTACCTATTTTACTTATATTTTGTGTCCATGAAACGGAAAATGGGTATTTTAAAACAATATCAAATCTCAGGATAATGTAACAGACTGTGCAAAGCCATCAGTGACAATCAGATAACCAGTGATCTATGATTTTTGGACGTGGAAAACTTGCTTTATATTGCTTCCTTTCATACAGGCTTTCAAAGCAAGGAACATATGCAGAGGAAGATTTAGAGTGGGAGTGGGTTATCCCCCTCTGCATTATTGCGTGGTTGTGCTGTTTGATGGCAAGAGGCCTTTGCACTGCTCTGGAGTAGATATACTGGTATTTTTCCTCCAAGCTCTGTCTCCCCATCTGGCTCCACACTTAGTATGTGTTAAATTTATTTTCCATGATGATGAAAAACATTCAAGATGACCTAATAGATGTGTATAAAATAATGAAGGAAGTGATAATGATGTACATGGTAAAACATCTTCTTCCATCCAAGTTGTTCAACAGCCATGAAATGTGGCAGAAATGCTCATAACATAAGAAAGAATTAAACCCAGTGAGAACCTGTCTCACTAAGAGATATAAACACCTGGAATAAATGGTCACACTGGGCAACAAGAAACAAATTGCAGTAGTAATTTAAGTGTTTTCACACTGTAAAAAAAATATGAAACACTGGAAAGCAGGAATGAGATAAATAAAACAAGAGAACAGAAAAGACACTTGAACACATCCCTGTGCAAGCTGCATGGGGAATAAAAGTGACTGTAAAAGAGCAACTGTTTATTATTAGCAGTTATCATCATTTATTTCCATGAAGCCAAATGTAAATGAAGCTGAAGCCAGATACTTACAGTGGAATTGTAAGTACATGCTTGCTTACATGCTCTACAAGAACAAATCCTGCTTTCTTACGTTGAGCAATGATTGTTCAAGATGACGGCACTGACATATTACGCTTGACCACTCATGAAGTATGCCAAACTTTCAGAGATTAAGACCACTGTTACTAAGAATATTTGCTGCTTTAAAAAAAATCCTCCTGGCCTCTCTAACTGATTCCATAGAATCATAGAATGACTTGGTTTTTAAGGGACCTCAAGAATCATCAAGCTCCAACCCACCAGCCGCAGGCAGGGCCGCCAACATACATATCTAATACTAGAGCAGGCTGCCCAGGGCCCCATCCAACCTGGCTTTGAACATCCCCAGGGACAGGATTTATTCCTTTTAAAGTCTGATTTGAACCTGAACTCCAAATCTAAAACCTTGAAGGTGTGTTTTTTCCCCTAAATCTGAAACTTGGACTCTTCCCCAGTACTGGCTCTTAATTTTGGTGCCACAAAAAATTTATACTTGCTAAATGTGTGGCTCTCTGTTTATTCCCTATAGACTGAGCTGAAAAAAATATGTCATATACCCTATGCCTATGTATGTTTTGAGACAGCTTTTGAAAGTAATATTAAATAAATAATATTGCTAAAAGTATGGAAGTACATTCAGTTTCCTCTTGAATAGCTCCACTCTCGGTTCTGTTAATTGTTGCCCTGAGACCAAATGCTCACATGTACAGATAATACTACCCAGACACACTGGATGACAATGCTCTGTTTATACGCAGGACATCCCTCGGTCCAAGTTTCTCTTCTCAGTTCTCACAAGCTGCTTTTCGTGTTGTTCTTGACAGATTGTACCTCAAGGCAAGAAGCAACATGGTTTCATTACTGTGTTGTTTGGATAACTGCTGGTTATTGCCCACTATAGACACAGGCTTTTGTGACATTACAGCCCCATGTCCCACAGCCAGACCAGCGTGGTGATGGCTGTCACTCTTCATTGCCCTCGCGCTATCTTAGGAGCCTGCCACTGAGAAGCTGCATCTCATTACTGGATAGTGCCGAGTCATGTTCAAGGGCAATGATTAATCCAATGAATTTGGCGCGCTGAAATGTATTGAAATTCCATTATTCCAGTGAAAAGACCTGGATGCCCTTAGGAAATGAATATAATAACAATAGTATTGAGAAAAAGAAAAAAAGGAATCACTAAGAATTTCAAAAGGAGGAAACAATTTGAAGCCATAGGTTTTATAGATCAGAACCAGCTTGGTAAATCAGAACCTTTTATAGTGTTATCAAATGCTGACACATCGGTGACATGCACAGTGCAGGTTTCCTATCCTGCTAAGATATTACAGCAGAATTTCATTCATTGAAGCAAGAGAACCTGATTCAAAAATTAAAAGTTTTGATAGATGCTTTCTATGCCATCACAAAACAAAAACATCAAAAGCAGTTATACTTGTATGCCCCCTAAATAAGATGAAAATTTAAGGTGTATACAGTTTGGCTCAGTCCCTCATTTTCTGGCTTTTTGATAAGGCATTGGAACATTCGGACATAACTCAGTTTTCCTGCTTCTTCCTTAATAAAATATGGTAATATTGAAAGATGCAGTAAATTCACAAACCCTATCCTCATCTATCAAAAAAATGAAAGGTCCTGGTAGAACTCAGTGTCTAATCCAGTGATTCTACACAATTATCACAAAGACTCTACTATTAAACTACCATTCAAAAGTCTCATGGCGCCCTTTTGATGGAGTTTTGGACCCTTCATAAAAGAGAAATTCAGAACTACAAATGAAAATTTGTTGCAAAAAAATCAGCAGTAAAAGTTTTCCTGAAGAGTCCTCTTTAGTAGGACATCGGCCATATGGAATAGCAGTGACCAGGACAGACAGAAATAAAAAAGATTTCACCACTACATCCATTCTATAAGATCTTATCTGATGTTTTAATTAAAAAGTAAAACTCTGCATTCCTAAACATTGGCACCATGTACAGAACAATTTCATGTGTTTTGAGATTCCAGCCATATATCTTTCAGAAATCCATTTGAGGACAGCACAGTCTTATCTCAGTACTCTGAGATAATAAAATCTGGGTGAGGGGAGTGAGTGCTTCCAGCACTTTTCTGCAGAAACCTCTCATGGTTCCATTTGCAAGAATGCGAGATTCCTTTTAAATCTATGATTTCTGTTTTCAGTCAGTAGAACTAAGCTCATATATGGTCTCACGGAACAAAAGAAAACAAATGTGATGCTATAACAAAGGTACCTATTTTCTATTTTGCATTGCTATGAAGTCCTATCTTCTCAAGTTCACTACTAACATCAACTGAAGTCAGATAAAACAGGACAGTTCATTCTTTTCCTGCAGCTTTGGCCTGGCCTGCATGATATTTTCAATATATACAATTCCTTCTTTACCCTTCTGAGACAGTTGTTCAGTTCAATTGTGTGATAAAAAGAATATCTTACAGTTCAAGGACCACTTCTCTACACTTTTATATTAATTGGGCTAATTATCTTTGATAAAAACGTAAGGGCTCAAAACCTGCAGCATGTCTTCAAGTAAAATACAAGAACAATTTTCACTGTAAGAAAATAAACAAAGGCAATATTTGTATGCATAAAATACAACAGAAACCAAGTTGCTCTAGTCTTGCCTACACAACTGTACCTACCTGTATAGCTGACACATGCTTTCATCACGTTATGGACTTATTTCAGTGCCTTTTCATTCTGTGTATCTGGATAGTATAGCATGATACAAAAGCCACAGTATCATTATTTTTAACCGTTTTATCATCATTTTTGCAGTTGGACCAGATTATCTTTAAGGTCTTTTCCAACCTGAACAATTCTATGATTCTACAATTCTATGATTAGTAACAAGAGATTAACTCAAATGCTTACACATTTAAACTGCTGTTTGTGCATTTCAAAATTGATATTTGCTTGTTCAAGATCTTATTGCAGTAATTTCAAATGAGGATCTTCAGTATAGAATACTGATTTAATTTATTACAACACCAGACCATGACAGAAATCTCTGACTTAAATCTATGCTGAACTTTGGCTTACCTTGAACAAAATTTAAATAGCAGTGTCTTTTGTTTCCACAGTATCACCAATTAATAAATGCATTCATTTGAAAAAACTTCACCTCAAGTTCCTCTAGGTCCATCTTTTAAATAAAGGCCTATTTTCTCTTCCTGACATCATTCGCAGCAAAGACAGATAGATTGTGTGCAGAGTTTATTACGAGATCAATCAGGATAATTGAGGTATAATTTTCTCAGTGATTTCTGTCATCATTTTTAAAGGCAGGGATGATTATGTTTCTCTTTCACCCATCTGGGAAAACACACAGTGTTCTCATGTAATTTGAACGTTTCAGCAAGGATGTGAGACCATCTTTTTGGATGTAACTAATAGCTCTGCCATTAGGCCATCCTCTCCCGAGACTTCATTTTTCTTATTAATAATCATCAACACTATCTCTTGTTCAGAAAAAAAAAAAAACCTGCCACACCTAAGACTTTTCCTCACTGGCATAACAGCCAATTTCAAATTTAAAATGTGGCTTATGGTTATGACAATTCACATGCTCCCTATGAAAATCTCCACAGAGAATCCCTTTTTTTCCCCACTTTTTTTTTTTTTTTTGAGAATGTTTATTTAAGTTACCCTTTTGTGGTTTTTTTAAGGCCATTTCAAAACTAAACTCCAAGTCCCCTAATTTTGCTCAAGTAACCACGTGAAATGTTCTAATTTACACCAATTTTTTCATGCCATAATTTAAGTGAATTATTCTTAATTACATCTAACCTTTCAGTAGAACAAGATCCTGACTGTCTGCTTCATTATTTTTCTCTTGGTCTTTTTTTTCCCTGTGTACTATTCTGTTTTGTAACTGTGATATCCTCTATCACAAAAAGCATTCATTTTCTGAAATAAAATTTCTTTGGTCCAATATTAGATAAATTTCTGGATCTGTGATGGTAACTCTCAATTTTACTGTGATCACCTATATTTCAATCTACTGTAACCAGCAGTACTCTACCCAGGAATTTTGTTTCAATCACTTTCACCTCTTAACACCCGAAAGGGGTAAGGCTTCAAGTTAAAGTTTTGCCTCTGCTTATTACTAAGATAAAACCAAGAAATCAGATAGGTTAACAACACACTCATGACTGTACATTATTGTCTAAGTAGTTTGTATAATTGTTTTGAACCCTGGTTTTGTTATTCTTCCATAACTGGCAGAGTTAAAGCATTCCTTCTGGATATAAGACCTGTGATCTCCAAGGATGTTTGTGACATAAGCATATTTAAGCTTCAAGGTCCATCTCTAAGCATCTATGTACACATTAAACATTCTTTGCGTTGTATATATGTACAAAAAATTTCTGATGTATCTTCTGCACCTAATCCAGTAATTTTAAAAACATAATCAAATGCAGCTACTTGCTCTGCATTTGACTTAGAGTAATAATAATAATAAACTTATTCTGTTACAGTTTACTATTTGGCAAGATTTTTTCTGTGCTACCAAAATAATGCATTGGACCTAACCTCATTCCTGAAAATAATTACAAAACTTTAAAATAAAATAAAGTTAAATTGTAAACTTTGTAAATTTGTATCATAACGGTTAGTTAAGCAGGACTTTCTTCAGGACTGCCAAAATCTATTTTAAAATGAACTGTATATTATTCATTATCTATATGGAAAGTTCAAAGCTCTTCAGGATTTTACTCAAGAATCTGCCTGGTCTGACTGGCAGCAAAATAAATATGATGGGTGGTCTGTTTAAAGCACCTATCCAAATCTAATCACATTACATTTCAATAGTATCAACATTTGAAAACACTATAGCTGTTGCATCAACAAAAGTGCATGGGAATATCTCCAAAGCAGATGGCAACTAGCACATCACAAAAACATGCAGATTCCTGAGCCAATTTATAGAGCAAAACAGCATCTACCACAGAGCAAAAGAAAGAATAATTAGCATATTCAAAAGTTCAGAACACTCCGACATCACATGGTTTGTGCTAGGGACCATGAAAAGTAATTGCCGTCACGTAATACTGTCTTTCATTTGGAAAGGACCCAATTCAAGCAGGGTTCAGTCAACTAAGTAATTCCTTTTGAATGTGAAGAAATACAAATTTGTTTGAAAATAGTGACTAAATTTTGCATAATGGGAAGTATAGGAACTCCGGCAAGGATCTTCTTAATCCAAACAGCTAAGTAGTTTGGTGTCAGCTCCTTCAAAGAGGTACAGTTCTAATGTCAGAGATACAGTTCTAATGACTGAATTACAGTCCCGAGAGACACCACTGCCAATGATCTGCTAATAATGGTGTTACAGTTGGAAAGACTAGTGCGGTGGAAGGGTGATACAAGAGTGAAATGGCAAAAGGGACGAACAGGGAAAAGATGCTCACTCGTCTCTGAAGATCTAGGCTTGCAGGGAAAACTCCACAGCCTCTACCATCTGTAGAGAAGAACCAGTGTTCCTCTTGACCATAGAAAAAGCCTAGTATTACTGACTCAGAAACAGACATCTACACCATTAAATTCCAATTAAATAAACTAGTAAAGAACTACCACATTTTTTATTATCCTTAGCCGACAGAAAAAAATAGCACATCCAGAATTTATTAGCAGAGATTACACAACATAATACTGAGACATAATTACTTTAAGAAAAATAAATAGGCTATAATTTAATAAACGTATATATGACACTCACTATCCATATTGCCTTTACATTCAATCACAAATTTCCATGTATGAAAAATGTATTGATGAATCATATCACTTATACCATATCTGGTCTATGAGGAAAAAAATACACCACTGTGCTTTATGTTTAGTCACTACAAATGTTAACTTAAAAGCTCAGAGGATGATATTACACCTCTCAAGTTACCTCAATGTTAATATTATACGTGTATGTACATGCATACATGTTGGGCACTCTTCTGAAAGAATTTGGTGAACTAACATTAAGATAATTTAAAATAAAAATATAACACGTTCCATCTAAAGAAATGGGGTATCTATCAATACCCTGTCTGAAAGTGGAACTATATATCTTTAGGATTCCCTCAGACTTCCAGTGTTCCAGGCATCTTGGATCAGATAGCACCAAATTGTACTGGAAATTTGAAGAAGATATTTGCTTTCCCAGATGAAACACCATAAATTTATGCCAATATAAACCTGTCAGAATTATGCCTCTATAAGCTTCACACCATGATGTGGTGCTGTACAGCTGAGAAACTGAGCTAATAAGTGTTGAAAAATGCAAAATGCTGCTTTATGGAATCACGTAAATTGGCACCAAGAAAACTGCTTATACCTACACCCCAGTTTTGACAAATACATATCAAAACGTGAAAGCTGTAAGAACAAAGTCCCACTGATACAAAAGCAGGAGGAAAGAAACAGCTAGGTCTATTAGGGAATTCTATATTATAAGTTTCCTGAGTTAATAAAGATTTGTATATTTTACCTGCTGAGGTTCAGAAAGAGTAAATTAACCAAAAAACAATGAAAATGTGAACACAGATAGCTCCCACAGACACTGAAAAGGTGATTTCTGCCATTTCCATATTCTAACACCATGACAACATTGTGAGTCCAAAAGACTCTCTTGATTGGTCCAATTTAGGTTTGGGTCAACCAGAGGATTATTCCAGATTGACAGTAACGTAACCAAAACCAGATTTTAGCATTAAGAAAGCTAATTTAGATTTTGTCATGACTGTGTAAAGACTTGCCAATATATTTATATGAGCAAAGGCCTCTTTCAGACTTCCAATTTATACTGGCAAATGTACTCCACATTGACATGAGATACTTTGGTTGGACAGATTGCATTTCTGTAGAGAAAATGAGAGGGACTGCTAGCACAGCTATGTTATTTGAGAGCACAATATGTTTAACACTCCCAGTTCCCATACCCTTGAACACAGAACGGGGCAGCACAGATCTGGGCACACTCATTTATGAAATCCTGTGCAATAACCTTACTGGAGTGCTCCATTAATATCCAGAATTCGCAAGTCTAAGTCAGAACTCAAAAAAAAAAAAAAAAACATTTCAAAATTATGAGAGCTTAAAAACAAGAGTCTTGGGGACTTTTTCATGTGTGTCTGGAGTTTAGATTCATGTTTTCAAAGCTTTTTCCTCTACTCAAGATAGTTTTTGTCCTTTTAAAGAAATAAGACCCTGTGGTTCACACTTAATAACATATATGCAAGAAATAGTTTTCAAAAGAAATACCAAAGCACACAATGAAATCCCAAGGAGTAACAAAGGATCTTTCATTCTGAGATCAGAAATTTTTCTGAAGGTTGGGATAATATTGTGCTCCCAGAACCTCCATCCTTCCACATCGAAGTTCCAATGGACCCAAAGCATCACAAATTACTCCAAAAAGCCCTCAACTCACATCTCGCTGCCAAGGTTAGTTCAGTACCCAGGGCAAGCATCTCTGGAGTACTCTCTGGCGCTTAACACAGCTCTGCCAGCAGCAGTCAAGTCAATATAAAACTAGTCATACCAGTTAGTAGCTCTAATCAGTAACATATTAAAGAAAAGGCAGATACCACCAGTCTCTGCATTAATAGAAAGCAGCTTAGCTGTTTGCTGAGAATACTGTTAATGTGTTTTTGGTAAGCTCCGAGCATGTCTGTGAGATTCCTGAGGGAATTCTACTTGAGGAACATCCCTCCAGGCTCCAGCAGGCTATAAGCTGAACAAGATGGATGAAGGCACTTGCCTGGGAGATGGCTGCAGATGCAGCAGCTGTGTGGACATCCAAGTGACTCAGAAGCAGCAAACCCGCTGCAAAGAACAAGCAGAAGAAACACACTGGCCCCAGTAACACAGCCAAGACTGGATTTGTTTTGGCAGAGTGTTGGCAAGCGGCAGACTCCAATCTCTAAAGAAGGGAACTGCCTCCTGTTGTCCCTGGGACTGTGCCCTCATTTGTTTTTAACTAATTGGATGGCATGCAGTAAATATCTGGCTTCTGCTAGAAAAATTATCTCACAAGACCCCAAATGCTAATTATCCATTGGGCCAAAAAGAACAAGATTTGTTTATTTATCACTTGTTTTCCTTGCTGTGGTAACTAGAGACATTGGATCAAGATCCCATTGTGCCAGAGAGTGTTCAGTTGCTGAACGCAACTTGCTTTTCTCTTTGTGGACTGATTTCCCCTTCCTATCTGCATGGTAAATAGCATCTGTATTCGCACGAAGAGAGATGTAGCCTAGACAAGGAATTTTTTTCCTAGTAAGTAACAGGAGAACAAAGTGTCAAAATATATTTCTCACTGGACAGAAAAAAAAAAAAAACACTTAAAATCCATGTATTTTGAATGTTGAAGAATTGTAAAAAAATTAAACTTTTTATTAAAAAATATCAGTATAAATACATTTTTTTTTGTTTGGCTTCATGAGGGCATGAATGTTAAGCTTGATAAGTGGGGTACTAAATTGTGCATTCGAATAGCAACCACTACAACACTTCATACCTCTGCAGCAGGTTAGCAGAGAATTCTTGGAAGAAATTGTTAATATCACCTATGGAAAGGTGGAGACTTCAAGAGGAGACCTAAAAATAAAACATGCCATATAACTTTAGTGTCAAATTACTGAGAAGATCCAAATATTTGATGTATTTTATTTTCTGCTTCTTTGTAGCCATCTACGAAGTACCTCAATCCAAGACACCTATTAAAAAAGCCTGCAGTAACCACACAATACCTAAAAATTATTTTTCCATGTGGGATTCAAGGGCATTAATTCTGCATTATAAGCAGTGTTTCTGGATATGTACACATGCTGTACCTAAAAATAACTGCAACATACTGCTTTCAGCTAAAGTTAATCTTGAAGTGCAAAACCATTTTAAATGAGAAAAATATCAAAACAGTTGCAAGTAAATTAAACTCTTGTGGTTTCTTCTGAATACAGTCAGTATGAGAGAACAAAGTCCGAACAGAGAGCACTGTGAGCAACAGCCTATCATAAGGAAAAAAACAGTTCACACTTAACAGCTACTTTCTTTAGAAAACTTAAAAGTGTCTCACTCATATTTCAATTTTTATGCAGTATTTAAATCAAAATTTAATCCATTTATTTCTATGAGGCCAGGAAAATTTTAAAGAGAGAAGCAATTGCAACAGAATATGCTTTTAAGGGTGTGAGAAGACAGCTTACTGAGGTTGTGAAAAATAATAAATTCCTTTTGGAGATGTTATGTGTCAGCAGTGAAAGACTTGTAAAAAAAAAAAAAAAGAGCATCAGAAGTTAAGCAGATGTCAGTTTAAAAAAATTGGCAAGCTATTTTCATATTGCCTATAATTTTCTAAAGCTATTAACATATTGTTAATTCATTCACAATAGTACTTCCAGTTTTAGCAGCAGCTAAACCCACGAGTTTCATGGATTACGTCTGTCTGCTTTGTATGCTTCACGTGATTAGCCCAGAGAAATAGTTATAGCACTTTCCTAAACCATACTCCGAGCTTATTCCCACCTTCTCCTCCTCCCTAGGGTGGAGGGAGGAACTGATGACAGAGATGACACTACCTAGCAACAGAAGACTCACAGAATTAGACATCATCTCCTGACAATATCTGAGCATTTGATTCAGCTCTATCACAGTTAGAAAGTGTTGTGTTTGGTTTTTTTTTCAAGTATCACTAAAGTATTTTCAAATATCCTTGAACTTTAATATAATTAATAGGATTTAAAAATCCCAAAGAACTGATTTTTCTCTGGTATAATCCATAATTCAGCTCTTTCCCATTCATGCCTTTGCAAAGCTCTCATTTTCTCTGTCCACACAGTTGGATACTTTGTCTTCAGTTTTTGAAGAACACTGGTCTTGTCCCTCCGTATAGAGAAAGACAAAGATCTCTCTGCTTGTTTTCTCATTGAAAAGAAAGAATAAACTTTGCAACTCGATGTTTTCTCTTTAAAAAAACCAACAAACAGAATTCTTAAATTCTAGAGACCTATTTTCACATGGTCTGATACTTCATCGTTACTATTTTTCCTGGCATCAAGCTTTGTTTACTGGCTCTAAGAAACATTGTACCTCCAAGTTTCTAACTCATCAGTGCTGAGAATGACAAGACAGCTTTAAAATGACTTGATGATGGTTTGCTGTTGTAAATGTGCAGAAGAGTTCATCCAAAGCCACCCATCTCTGTTGTACATTTGTTCAGTCATCCTTCACATAATTATAATGCTCATGAAAGATGACACATATTAAATTATACAAATAAGTCTGATTAACATAATAGATATGTCTTATAATCATGATAAAACATTTTTGCTAAACTCATTTTAGTCCTGATGTCTCAGATAGCACAATTGCTTTGGTATACTGAAAGTCAAATGAAAAGTCACCCATGTCTTCGCTACCAGGTAGTGGCAATAGTGATTGACATGGAGGTATGGCTTTGCTGAGATTTTGTGTTCTTGAGTTGGACAAATGGGATTGTAGAAAATCTTGAATCTTTCATCCCTTCGCACCATGCAATTTTCCACAAATATCAGATTTTAGTTTTTTCTTTATTTACTTCGCAAATCAGCTGCAGAATTCTTCTAGGTACATTTAAAAGACAGCTGCACACATTTTGAAGGGTATCATAACATGTTTTTTGTCACTTCAGGTTTAATCAGCTCTCATAGCCTAGATATATAGGAAAATAGTAGTCAGGACAGTAATTTGAACAGAAATACAAGCACAGCATGCTCTTCATATTACACACACACCAATGCTTCATCTACTTAACCCACAGGCCATTCTTAAGGTAATAACATGCTACCTCAAGAGGCTAAGGTTTCATTACATTTTTAAGGACTAACAGGTGTGCCCTTAAAGCTTGCCAAAATACTTCATGATGAACTGCAAAGCTAATCTGTAAACTTGCTGCTCACCGCCTGGATCACACTGCACCTGGCTAGTGAAATAGCAATCATGGAACTTATGCTTGGTCATCCTTATTCCAGTGCTGCAGACCTCAAAGCATCAAGGCAGATGGTTAATCTACACATCGCTAGAATTAAACCTTACGGCTTTGATGAAAGTGTACATTAAGAAGTTTTTTAAGAAGTTAATATAAAAGTGTAAAATATGTTCTCACTCTTTAATGCTATACAGTACAAACTACCAAGGGCCACTATGCTCAGAAATTAATTAAGGTCAGATAAGCTTTCAAATCTCTTTTTGGTATGCTTCATGCTAGCCCTTACAGGCCTCTCACTTTCTGAAATAGGGTCTAAAGGAGCCATCAAAGAGTCCCACACCACCTGCTTCCCTTCAGCTCATTTGCCAATGGGGCCTTTATTCTTTAAAACATGCACCTGGTGAGGCTGAAGCCTAATCACCTTTCGAAACATCTATGGCTACATAAAAGGGACAGCCCCCAGTTCTCTTACTGTTTGATCCCTCATTTGTACACCATATGGTATTTCTAAATATAGGGTCTGTGCAGATATACCATTTTCTATAAATAGACTGTGGCAATAGAGTATGGAATTAAAAGTGAGGACTTCAGAGTCAGGTCTAATCAGGACAGCATGGTGAGAGTTTTACTTGCTCTACTGAGGAAAAAAAAAAGAAAAAAGGGCAGGTTTACAGCCATCTATGGAAACCTCATTTTAAAACTGACAGCGCTATTTGAGAAGATGAAGAAATACACGTAGGTGGACGTGAAGAACAACAAAAAACACCCTAGCAGCGCTGTAGCCTCCTCCTCGAGCTGGATGGATGAACACGGCCCTGCCCGCCCAGGGCCGGCCCCGCGCCGGCGTGATGGGTGCGCCGTGGGCTGGGCGGGGGCGGGGAGTAGCGGGCATGGCTGCGCTGCGGAGGAGCGTGGTGTCCCCCGTGGGCCGGCACACCGCCTCCCTCATCTTCCTGCACGGCTCAGGTGGCTGCTCAGGGCTGGGGCGCGGGGCAGGGACTCACTGCCTGTTGGGAAGGGTGGGGAGAGCCGTCCTCTGCAGTGGGGCTCTGCCGGGAGAGTGACGGCCCTTTCTGGCGGGGCAGCCGCCAGGCATGGCGGGACTGAGAGGAAGGAAATCCGGCTTCGGGTGCTTCATGCCCCGCGGCTTTGGCTTCTCCTTCCCGTCCCTGGAGCCAACGTGGGGCTGACCCCATGTCTGGGGTGGGCTTCGTGTTTGGTCTTTCCAAATTTCCCATTTGTCTGCGTCACTTGTGGTGTGAGGTTCTGTCCTATACCTGCTCAGCTCGCTTTGCCTGGAAGTTGTGCTCCCGTTAGTTTGATACTCTGTTATTTCTGAGAGTAGCCACATGTGAAGGATGATTTTCATAATTAAAATGTTTCTTGGAGTTTCTAGGATCAGATTGGCAGAGTGCCGATATCTTTCCCTGCAGAAAAGGACCTGGGGGTACTGGTGGACAGCAGCCTGGGCATGAGCCAGCAATGTGCCCTTGCAGCCCATAGAGCCAACCTGGTGAGACCTCACCTGGAGTACTGTGTCCAGGTGTGCAGTCCTCAGTACAGGAGAGATGTGGACCTGTTGGAGCATGTCCAGGGAAAGGCCACAAAAATGGTCCCGGGGTGAGATACCTCCTCTACAAGAACAGGCTGAGAGAGCTGGGGCTGTTCAGCCTGGAGAAGAGAAGGCTCCAGGAGATCTGAGAGCGGCTTTTCAGTACCTAAAGGGGGGCTGTAAGAAAGAAGGGGACAGACTCTTTAGCAGGAGTCTGTTATGACAGGACAAGGGGAAATAGATTTTGAAAACTAAAAGAGGGGAGATTTAGATTGGATATAAGGAAGAAGTTTTTAACAGTCAGGATGGTAAGAGAAAGGAATGGAATACCCAGTGAGGAGGTGGATGCCTTGTCCCCAAAGACATCCAGGGTCAGGCTGGACGGGGCTCTGTGCACCCTGATCGAGCTGTAAGTGTCCCTGTTCATCATAGGGGTTTGGATTAGGTGGCCTTTAAGGGTCCCTTCCAACTCAAGTGGTTCTATGATTCTTTTAGAAGTGTGTGTTAATAGGCTGTGTAAGGCACCTGCTGGGAGGATTCCAGCCTGTGCAGGTCGACATCCTGGCTCTTACATCAGGCCCCCAGCAAGCGGTCCAAGGGCAAGAGGGGAGAGTTTGTTCCGAAGGTTAACATTAAATAACAGCTACAAAGTCCATGTGACTNAAACCAAAAGTGTTGGCTTAGTTCTGCCTTGTTTTTTAGAGCAAGTCCTTATTTACATAGGATAAAAGATGAGATGCAAACACCAAATCCTAGCTGTGCTCTGACACTACAGCATGACTCCTATTACTTTGGGATAGTTACATCATACTTGAAGTTAGCAGATCCGATTGGGTTTGTGCAACATACCATCAAATACATCTACCATATGGGCGTTTCCTTTTTTATAATGTGTTCTCAGTTTAAAAAAAGCAAAAAAAAACAAAAAAACAACCAACACACTGATTCAAGTAGAACACCATTTAAAGACTGTTAAGGCCAATGGTGTTATTTCTCAAATAAACTGTTTTTTTTTTTTTTTGTGAGAATGCTGGGAAGGGTGAAATCAATACACTTATCTAGTCTACACACTTTATGGCGTGTACAGTGTTACAGTGCACCTAACAGTGGTCAACACAGCAGCTTTTTAGCTACAAATGCCTCATTACCTCCATAGGGAGCTATTAAAATGCTCAGAATGAAAGGACTACCAATGGTTTGGGGTTGGCATCTTTAGGTAACATTATACAAGGAAGCTCACCTCAGCTGCTTGGAGGTAAGATTTACATGTATTAAGCTGCCCATTTGCTGACTGGCTTTGACAATATTGACAGTAATGTGAAAACATTAAGTAGAAGGCAGAAAATTAATAAACGAAAATTGGAAGACAAATTTGCAACAAATCTAGAAGTACAGGATTAGCAGGTCAGCTCAATACATTTCACATTCTTCTCAAAACTGTTTTCAATATGACTAATAAAGCATGGCTGAAACAAGTAGTTGATGTATGAAAAAAAGGAAAGTACAAATACAGCTACTGTTTGGAAAAATAAGAGTGAACACTTAGGAAGCTAATATATATACATAGATTTTTCTGCTATTACCTCGTTATCTCTCACTGGTCATAATGATAACTAGAGGTTTGGAATCTGCTTACAGGAAGCACTTCAATGGGAGTTCATGCCTATATCACCCAAACTCATCCAGTTACCTAGAGAAGTTTTGCATCTCTACCCTCCAATGAGCTTAAGGCAGCCTCCTCCTTCCTGAGGAACCTTCAGAACCACACTGCAAAAATGACACAGCCATATTTCTGGGTAACTGACACAGTGCAGGATACACAAATGTATACATACGGCTGTTCCATTTCAGAAGAGTTTAGCTCTTCTGAAGTTTAAGTTACAGTCAGTGAACATAACGTGGATATAAAAATCAAGCCCTAAGAAAGCCTTAAATGCAGAAAGTAGTTAACTTGCCACACTTCATGTAGGTATCAGGTCTTATTAACAAGACAAAGAAATAGCTGTCAGTTTGTGCCTCTGCAGTTCATATTTTCCCTTCTCACAGAGGACAAGACAAGAAAACATGAGCGAGAGAAGTGCTGGGTTTGGATCATTCTTGTTTCCCATTGTTAATTCTAAAATGCAGTGGCTGTAAATATAGTGGAGTCTCTAAATTTTCTGTGGTAAAGCAAGAGAAAACCTTGTCTTCTGGGGAATTATAAGTAGTGTAGCAGTAAGTTGGTATATTCATGTGTCATTGTTCTGAGGAACCCATGTAAGAGGGCAGAAAGTGTGGATTAGGACAATTTTTCTTGTGGCTTGGTCACTTTGTGGAATAAAGTAAGTTTTAAAGTCAACCTGACCAATCTGAAATAAAGCAATAGAGAAGGCTTTTAATTCAGATTAGTGGTCTGAGATGAGAATACAAAGAAATCTTTGACTTCAGCCAAGAATGAAATAATATGGCATGAGTGGAAGAAGTAAGATTCCGGTTTGCTGAATCCTGACTGAATTTTTAGGTTGGAAATTACTACAGATTGCTACCACCTCCTGGAAACCATATTCTTTAAGCTGGGTTACTCAGTCTTTAAACTTACTAGAGACCTCTGTGTGCATGCTTTTTTAGGCAGGTGACAGGTTGTATTTGAAGCTACTGGTGAAGCAAAGATAAGGTCTAGAAAGGGTCTGTATTTGTTTGAAAGGAACACAGGCTGCATTTGAATTCATCCTGTACATCTGTTCGTAGCCCTTCTATTTGTAGGGACTTCGGCTATAAGCTGAGTTTGGATGGTTAATAATAAAGCACACAGTACAGCTCAGCCAGTGTTCAAATAGACCTGTTGGATTAATGGTTTTGAGGAGCCTGCCTGACATTTGAATTAAAACTTGAACACATTTACAAAAAGTTGGGGGCGTTTGTCTGATACTTCCCTTAAAGCCTACGTATAACATTAGCATAATAAAATGTGAAGATTCTCTTTATTGCTAGACTATGTTTTGAAGTGGATTAGTATAAAATGCTGTTCCCCTTAAAAGAGAAAGTCACGTTTTACTACAGCAAGTTTTCTAACTCATTTTTGGAATATCCACTGGTATTCTTTTATTTTTTTGCTATCAGCAAGTAAGGTAAGTTGCAAATAAGATGTAAGGCCCTGTGCCTGATTAGGAGGTATTCAGCTGCTGGATGTAGTAAAGTATTTATTAAACTTATGCTGTGGAGCTTCCTGAGGAATCTGTTTCTAGGAGTATTTGAGTCCATCTTCATTTTAAAGGTAATTGAGGTTATTAAAGGTTATTTTCTGTAGGAGTTTGGAGAATTAACTCTGTGATTAAGAAATTAGCTCAATCTAGTATAAATGTATTTGATGTGCATTTAGAGGGAAAACGTTACAGAGTAATTCTTGCTGTACTCTTCGGTGTGTTACAGGTGATACTGGCCAAGGAGTAAGAACATGGATAAAACAAATTTTGAATCAAGACATGGCTTTCCAGCATATAAAAGTAATTTATCCAACAGCTCCCGCCAGGTATTGCTTAGTATATTTTAACAGTACGATTAAATTATTCTAATCCACTACTGTAAATTATGCTTGTAAGTATTGGTACAGATTGTTGTAATGAGTCCTTAACGTTTATGCCTTTTGGCAAAATCAGAGCTGAACAGTGCATTGCTGCACTGCATCTGCAATGCTGGAGGATTTCATGTAAGTCACAATTTCCAAGTCACGTTCAAGTATTGTCCTTAAGTCTTTCAACCTGCTTGATGTCAGTGGAAGATACTCCAGTGTGTGCTGTAATTGAACTATAGAGCCATTTTCTGTGTCTCTGTTCTACCTGTATTAATTTAAACACTAAAATACTTTGTTGTATCTAATGCTGGGCTTCAGTTCTTCTTGGTAGATGGTCTTTGTGACCAATAGGATGTGAAAAATCTGCAACTCCTCGAGGAAGGACTGGGAATTTTAAGTTTATATTTCCCTATATTTTCCTCAATTTTGCCTCTGACCCAACTGTCAAAAAGAACTGTGTTCAGTGTTCACTGTAGGTAAGATCTTGTTATTAAGTGACACTTGTGTATTCGGTGGTATGCCACAAGGAGATAAAAAATATTTACCCCTGTGGTTTTGAAAGTTAAGGAGATCAAAATAAAGGCCAGAAGTTGGTCACCTATGCCTGTATTTAACTATTTAAAGTTCTGGTCTTACGAAAAATTAGGCATCTTTGAAATACAACATCAATTCATTTTTTTTAAATGACTGTGGCTCTAGGTTAGGAAAATGTTTTCTTTAAAGGTAATGGGGCTTAAAGTTCTTTACAGTTCTGTGCCAGAGTGTGGCTGAATGCTGAAGGAAAGGAAGTTGTGATATTCTGCATGAACTTTCAAGGTACAAAGTTCTGAAAGTCAGAAAAAAAATAATATTCTTGGAGCATATTAACAAGTATAATAACAGATCTTACCTGGCAATCACTAATATGTGAAAAACCTTTCCTTGACCTTGATCCACTTGGGCAGGAAAAGCAATTGAGAGATTGCAGTGTGAGTGTGCTCACTGTTACAGAAGAATCAAGCCCATGACAGATCTTTAAAGCAGTGTCTTTGGGTTAGTAGGTATTGAATATGAGTGGCTGTAAATAATGTGATCATTACTTCATTAATGACAGACTAAAGTGATAAGTGGAATTTTCAGTGTCAAATCAAACATACTGATGGGCTCTATTTCTTCCCTGTCAAGAGCAAGTAGTAGAGAATTCAGACCATATCTGTCTGGTGCTTATCTTTTCCATCCCATTGCACTTCTGGGATACACTTTTCATTTATTTTGGGGGCTTTTTGGATAACTACAGATATAATAATAATCAGCAAGATCAGAGCTAAATGAGTGGCATTAATGTGGAAGTTAATTGTTTTTATCTTAAGACTTTGGATTTCTTTGCTTTTATGAAGAGGTTGGGAGGAAGATGTGGTCATAATTAAAAGATCTGTATAAACAGACAACTTTTTTTTTTAAAGCAAGGCTATTTTTAGTCATTTCTAGAGTAGGTAGAGACCACGCATGATTCGGTTAAGAAATGTTAGTAGCAAAATTAGGAGAAGTTTTGTATTGAAAGAATTAAAAATACCCACATCATTTCTCTTTGCCGGTGTAAATTATGCTTAGGCATATTAGTGTAGACCCTTCTGTTGCTGATAAGCACCATTAGCTGACAGAGTGAAATAAAACAGATATCATTAAATACAATAATGTTTACCACTCTTTGCAACAATGAGAAGTGAAGTCAAGTATTATTGGCTGAAACAGAAATAACAGAAGCCTTTGCAGACACTTTCAGTGTTATTTTGGTGTTCAAGTTCAAGCACATTATGCTTTTAAATAAATTTGCAATGATTCCTCTCCCTGGAATCATAGAATCACCAGGGTTGGGGAAGACTTCCCAGATCATCCAGTCCAACTGTCTACCTACCACCAATATTTGCCCACTAAACCATATCCCTTAGTGTACAGCATCTAAACATAATCATTCCATCCACAGAAAAAGAAAACAAGATATAGAACATCCGAACTTAAATAGCAAATGAAAAATGTGCATTATGCACTTGAATGTGCTATGATTTTGTGTGTGTATATATATATATATATATATATATATATGCACATGTATGTATGCGTATATACTTATGTTTGTGTGTGCATCTTTTAGTAAGAATGCCAAATGTTTCCAGCACCAGCAGGGGAATTCAGTGTCCTTGATAATGATACCTGCAGGTGGGCAGTTCCATATGTGCAAGTATGTACGTATGGTTCTGATCCAACTTTTGAGCATCTGGTAACAGATGCTGATGAAAAGCTGCAGTGATGAGTGAAGGAATATCTCTGGATGGCACAGTGTTGCCCACTGTGTTGTCAGTTTTAGAAGCAGAGCAGAAAGTTTTGTGAGCAGGTTTTTACGCTAATGATGAAATCAAGGAAAAGCTTCAAGTTAGGCAAGACCATACTAGGATTGCTTGGCTAATAGGCTCTTCTGGCAAGATATTGCTAATGTGACTGTAGTTCATAGTCTATAATAAACTCCTATCTTTGCCAGCATGGCTTTCCACATACACACTGAACACTCTTAAAGCAGTTATGCTAGTAAAAGCAGATTTAATATAACTGCAATGCTAGAGGCTTTCACAAGGTAAACTGCATTTTACAGAATGCCTCTTCCAAATTTTGACTGATATAATTCTGCTGGTAGGTAAGTCTTTACATTTGGCTCTTCAGCTCTTAAATAGAGTTCTGAACAGCGGCAGAGCTCAAAATTCTCAATAAAACATTAAATCTTATGTTCTTTGCAGAGCTTAGCTGGGTTTTGTTTTCTAAATGTTATTTAGAATTTATCCTGAGCGCTAATGCACATATGTTTACTTTATTACTGCAGCATCAGACGTGTTTTGATTCAGGAGTCAGGACACTTGAAAATTATTTTGGAAAACCAGCCCAGCATGTAAGCTAGAAGAATTCTAAAATGTGTTTTCTGTTTGATTAGCATCGATTCCAGCGAGCAGCAGTTAGGATTCTTCCTTTGTGTGGGTAAAAGCAACAGAACATTTCTGAACTGAATAAAAATTGTTTTGTACCTCTGAAGGTCTCTGTAAAATACTTTAGCCTTTTTTAAAGGCTTACTTTTCTTTAATCATTCACTTCTGTAATGTTCAGGGTCTGTCCTCCACGTGTCCCCCAAACAGATAAAGTGTGTGCAGCATTTTTGCACTTTCCCCATTACTTTGGAGTGTTTTGAAGTTTCTCAAATTTGCCTGTTTCCTGACTGGAAGTAACAGAATGTAGTTGGAAGATACATAGGTGTTCTAACAGCAAATTGCAGTTACAAACAAATCCTATGGTGAAGAGTGTACTTAAATTAAAAANAAAAGGATCATAGGTCTTTAGTAGATCAAGGAGTTGCAATCTGTTCTGCTGAGTAATTTGCACATGATGACATGCTTAACTCCTTCAGTCTTACTGTAGGCTTTGTTTTTTTGAGGTGATATAGGTGCTTATTAGTTATTGTTTTTTGTTTTTTTTAAATAGTTTAATTACATTTTTCTAAAATCCTGTAAGTTTAAAAACAAAAAATGGAAGAGTTGGTAAGGTGTGTTCAGCCCTCTCGTTAATGCTAATGTTTTAATGCTCAAGGAAATAATTTCCTCTCATGTTGGAGGAGGAAGGGAAGATTATGGTTAGAGGTTGGTTCCGCATGTGGTCAAAGCACTCCACAATTTTTCATTTTTAATATGATTTCAGTCATAATGTTTGCAAGGGGTAAGTATGAGGGTGCTTTTATTTGGTTTTGTTTAGCAATTCCGCAGGATAGAATTTAAAACAGAAGTAGCCACAGTGCCATTGCTGTGGGCTGGCGTATAAAACTGAATTGGTACCTTCTATACAGTGCTTGTGATGGGAAGTGGCAGTCGGATGGCATGAATCCATTTTGTTAATAATACTTGCTGCAGCCAAAATGTAACAAGTGGAGAATGTAAATAGAAAATGGTATGGGGGAAAAAAAAAACTAGAAAATTTCTGGTACTATACATCCAGTTTTAAATGGGGGATCTGTTTGGTAGCTCATCGAAGAAGGCAAATGGTTGTAAATCAAACTTAAAATTATTGTACATTTGATCAACTTAAGTTTACAACTTTATATAACAAATACTAGAAGAAAATCTGAAAATGAAAGATATATTTTAAAGGAAAAATAATTTGTTTTACTTCAGGGTGGGAAGAAAGACAGTATTGCTACCATCAATTTATTTCAGGTTTGGAAACAGAATTGACTGTTTGCCTCTTAGTAATTGTCAGAAGGATAAACAATGCTAAAATCTAAGAACAGCTTCAAAGAGAAACATTTTGGACTGCTGTTGTTTTGTTTGCTGTCACTGTGTTTTCTCTCTCTCTCCTCCGTTCTGTTCTTAGCAAATAAAAATTTTTCACCACTGCATAGAAGTACTTGCAGGTTGCATAGCATTTGGACCAGGGAATCTCTTGGTGTACAGTAAGCCATTGTCAATGAGTTTTGTATCAACTTTACAATGGCAAACCAGCTTCAAGGACTGTAGATGCTTCTACTGATGTTGGAGAAGACCTTACAACTTATGTAAGGAAGGTGCTGTGGAATGTGTTCTGAAGCATCGAGTTGAAGATGTAACTTTATTGTGCTATTTTAAATATTAAAAGTTAATGTGTTGGTTTTGGGACCCTATTGCTTATTGGCCACTTGGGATATTTAGCTCAGAACTTCATGGTTTTGCTATGTGCTCAACAGGAAAAAAAAAAAAAAAAGTGCTGGGTTTGGATCATTCTTGTTTCCCATTGTTAATTCTAAAATGCAGTGGCTGTAAATATAGTGGAGTCTCTAAATTTTCTGTGGTAAAGCAAGAGAAAACCTTGTCTTCTGGGGAATTATAAGTAGTGTAGCAGTAAGTTGGTATATTCATGTGTCATTGTTCTGAGGAACCCATGTAAGAGGGCAGAAAGTGTGGATTAGGACAATTTTTCTTGTGGCTTGGTCACTTTGTGGAATAAAGTAAGTTTTAAAGTCAACCTGACCAATCTGAAATAAAGCAATAGAGAAGGCTTTTAATTCAGATTAGTGGTCTGAGATGAGAATACAAAGAAATCTTTGACTTCAGCCAAGAATGAAATAATATGGCATGAGTGGAAGAAGTAAGATTCCGGTTTGCTGAATCCTGACTGAATTTTTAGGTTGGAAATTACTACAGATTGCTACCACCTCCTGGAAACCATATTCTTTAAGCTGGGTTACTCAGTCTTTAAACTTACTAGAGACCTCTGTGTGCATGCTTTTTTAGGCAGGTGACAGGTTGTATTTGAAGCTACTGGTGAAGCAAAGATAAGGTCTAGAAAGGGTCTGTATTTGTTTGAAAGGAACACAGGCTGCATTTGAATTCATCCTGTACATCTGTTCGTAGCCCTTCTATTTGTAGGGACTTCGGCTATAAGCTGAGTTTGGATGGTTAATAATAAAGCACACAGTACAGCTCAGCCAGTGTTCAAATAGACCTGTTGGATTAATGGTTTTGAGGAGCCTGCCTGACATTTGAATTAAAACTTGAACACATTTACAAAAAGTTGGGGGCGTTTGTCTGATACTTCCCTTAAAGCCTACGTATAACATTAGCATAATAAAATGTGAAGATTCTCTTTATTGCTAGACTATGTTTTGAAGTGGATTAGTATAAAATGCTGTTCCCCTTAAAAGAGAAAGTCACGTTTTACTACAGCAAGTTTTCTAACTCATTTTTGGAATATCCACTGGTATTCTTTTATTTTTTTGCTATCAGCAAGTAAGGTAAGTTGCAAATAAGATGTAAGGCCCTGTGCCTGATTAGGAGGTATTCAGCTGCTGGATGTAGTAAAGTATTTATTAAACTTATGCTGTGGAGCTTCCTGAGGAATCTGTTTCTAGGAGTATTTGAGTCCATCTTCATTTTAAAGGTAATTGAGGTTATTAAAGGTTATTTTCTGTAGGAGTTTGGAGAATTAACTCTGTGATTAAGAAATTAGCTCAATCTAGTATAAATGTATTTGATGTGCATTTAGAGGGAAAACGTTACAGAGTAATTCTTGCTGTACTCTTCGGTGTGTTACAGGTGATACTGGCCAAGGAGTAAGAACATGGATAAAACAAATTTTGAATCAAGACATGGCTTTCCAGCATATAAAAGTAATTTATCCAACAGCTCCCGCCAGGTATTGCTTAGTATATTTTAACAGTACGATTAAATTATTCTAATCCACTACTGTAAATTATGCTTGTAAGTATTGGTACAGATTGTTGTAATGAGTCCTTAACGTTTATGCCTTTTGGCAAAATCAGAGCTGAACAGTGCATTGCTGCACTGCATCTGCAATGCTGGAGGATTTCATGTAAGTCACAATTTCCAAGTCACGTTCAAGTATTGTCCTTAAGTCTTTCAACCTGCTTGATGTCAGTGGAAGATACTCCAGTGTGTGCTGTAATTGAACTATAGAGCCATTTTCTGTGTCTCTGTTCTACCTGTATTAATTTAAACACTAAAATACTTTGTTGTATCTAATGCTGGGCTTCAGTTCTTCTTGGTAGATGGTCTTTGTGACCAATAGGATGTGAAAAATCTGCAACTCCTCGAGGAAGGACTGGGAATTTTAAGTTTATATTTCCCTATATTTTCCTCAATTTTGCCTCTGACCCAACTGTCAAAAAGAACTGTGTTCAGTGTTCACTGTAGGTAAGATCTTGTTATTAAGTGACACTTGTGTATTCGGTGGTATGCCACAAGGAGATAAAAAATATTTACCCCTGTGGTTTTGAAAGTTAAGGAGATCAAAATAAAGGCCAGAAGTTGGTCACCTATGCCTGTATTTAACTATTTAAAGTTCTGGTCTTACGAAAAATTAGGCATCTTTGAAATACAACATCAATTCATTTTTTTTAAATGACTGTGGCTCTAGGTTAGGAAAATGTTTTCTTTAAAGGTAATGGGGCTTAAAGTTCTTTACAGTTCTGTGCCAGAGTGTGGCTGAATGCTGAAGGAAAGGAAGTTGTGATATTCTGCATGAACTTTCAAGGTACAAAGTTCTGAAAGTCAGAAAAAAAATAATATTCTTGGAGCATATTAACAAGTATAATAACAGATCTTACCTGGCAATCACTAATATGTGAAAAACCTTTCCTTGACCTTGATCCACTTGGGCAGGAAAAGCAATTGAGAGATTGCAGTGTGAGTGTGCTCACTGTTACAGAAGAATCAAGCCCATGACAGATCTTTAAAGCAGTGTCTTTGGGTTAGTAGGTATTGAATATGAGTGGCTGTAAATAATGTGATCATTACTTCATTAATGACAGACTAAAGTGATAAGTGGAATTTTCAGTGTCAAATCAAACATACTGATGGGCTCTATTTCTTCCCTGTCAAGAGCAAGTAGTAGAGAATTCAGACCATATCTGTCTGGTGCTTATCTTTTCCATCCCATTGCACTTCTGGGATACACTTTTCATTTATTTTGGGGGCTTTTTGGATAACTACAGATATAATAATAATCAGCAAGATCAGAGCTAAATGAGTGGCATTAATGTGGAAGTTAATTGTTTTTATCTTAAGACTTTGGATTTCTTTGCTTTTATGAAGAGGTTGGGAGGAAGATGTGGTCATAATTAAAAGATCTGTATAAACAGACAACTTTTTTTTTTAAAGCAAGGCTATTTTTAGTCATTTCTAGAGTAGGTAGAGACCACGCATGATTCGGTTAAGAAATGTTAGTAGCAAAATTAGGAGAAGTTTTGTATTGAAAGAATTAAAAATACCCACATCATTTCTCTTTGCCGGTGTAAATTATGCTTAGGCATATTAGTGTAGACCCTTCTGTTGCTGATAAGCACCATTAGCTGACAGAGTGAAATAAAACAGATATCATTAAATACAATAATGTTTACCACTCTTTGCAACAATGAGAAGTGAAGTCAAGTATTATTGGCTGAAACAGAAATAACAGAAGCCTTTGCAGACACTTTCAGTGTTATTTTGGTGTTCAAGTTCAAGCACATTATGCTTTTAAATAAATTTGCAATGATTCCTCTCCCTGGAATCATAGAATCACCAGGGTTGGGGAAGACTTCCCAGATCATCCAGTCCAACTGTCTACCTACCACCAATATTTGCCCACTAAACCATATCCCTTAGTGTACAGCATCTAAACATAATCATTCCATCCACAGAAAAAGAAAACAAGATATAGAACATCCGAACTTAAATAGCAAATGAAAAATGTGCATTATGCACTTGAATGTGCTATGATTTTGTGTGTGTATATATATATATATATATATATATAT